>PVJC01031998.1:0-20243 GCA_004026665.1 Murina feae | reverse complement strand
AAAAAAAAAAAAATCAATAAAATATATATTTTTTATAAACAGCATACTTTGTTGAATGAATGAGTGAATGAGTGAACAAATTATCTCCTAAACTAGGTTCTAAGCACCTTAAGGGAAGGCACCCCCATTTTATCATCATCGTGCCCCAATGTGAACACTTGTGAACATTTTGACAGCTTATGTAAATGACTGAAACAATTGTAAGTATGTTGTATAAACTAATTTAGCCGATCACAGTGGAATAGGGATCAGGTACACTGAAAGAGAGCAAAGTTCCTAACCAGGCTGTCACCATGGAGTTGTGTGGTCTGGACAAAGTCTGTATTGACCTCCACTGTCTCATTTGTTAAAGGCAAGGTTTGGCCTAGATTTTGAAATCCCTTTTAGCCTTGACATTCTGTGGTTATAAGTTTAGGGTAACTGCACAGTCATTTGGCAAATATTTACTGAACTAGGTTCCGGGCAATAATTGAAAACACAAGACCCCAATCTCAGAGCTCCCAGCTTGAAAGAGCAAAATAAAATAGGGTCAGCTGGGCTGCAATAGGGGCTGCGTCGTAAAGAGGCACGGTCTGGAGTGGAGGCTGGGAAGGGCATCTAGACTAAAGAAATGGATGTGCAAAGACAGGAGGCATGAAGACAAGGGATATTTGTAACTAGAAACATAACAATTTTACACGAAGAATTGTTTTGAGACAAATGGCTTTGGGTGCTGAGAGTATATCCTGCATCCAACAAAGCTAAAGATCATTTCCAGCCAGGAGAACATTTATGGCGAAAACAGCCAGATCAGGCATGCCTTAAACTGTTCCAGTTTAGGAAATGACCCAGTAAGTCCTCGCTTTACTTCCTGTGAGATCTGAGTCCCCCCCCCCACACACACACACACCCCCATCAACCTGTGGTGACTCCCAGGTCACTTCACACGGTTTCTACCTGCCAGCTCGCGAGCGGCACAAAGACGGACCAATGGATTGCTGCCTGGTGGGATTTTTAGGGGGAGGGGGCAAGGTCTAACGCAGGTCAGCCTCGGAACATTGGCTTATGTAAATAACTGAAACAATTGTAAGTATGTTGTCTAAGGCCGTAGCCCCCAGCAGGATCTTTCTGGTTGAAATGCCCTGTTACTAGGCTGGATGCAGGAGAGGCTGAGATTTGCCCTCCTCTCATTGGTCGGCCGAGAAGCACCTGGGGGAACCCTTGTTACTAGAGAAGAGAACGACAGCCCATTGGCCAGGACACCTCACAATGGTCGGGCAGCTCGCAGGTTCTGCCAATTGGTTCGCTTCTGCCTGGGGGGTGTGGGGGGGAGGAGGAGGGAGCGCCGTCGCCTCGACCCCTGCAGGCAGCTTGGCGCCCTGGAAGGAGCGCCGCCGCGCCGACCCCCGTTCCCATTGGCCCCCCGGCCGCTCGGGGGCCACCCTCCCCCGGTGCCGAGGTGGGCGGGGCACCGAGCGCGTGCTCCTGCGGCGCGACCCGGGCCGGCGGGACGCGACCCGGTGGGGATTGCCGCTGCCCGAGCTGAGAGCAGAGGCCCCGGAGCCCGGCGTCTCTGGCGAGCGCAGCCGTTCCTCGGGAGCGCTGCATCCCCGACCTGCTCCGGTAAGTTGGAAGCACACGTGGCGTGCGACCCCTGCAGGCCTGACGAAGGGAGCGTCCCTGTGTATCCGTCTGCGTTTCCTTCCATCTGTCCCCTTCATCGTTTATCCATCACGTGTTTATCGGGTCCTTTACTTGGCGTTCTGGCCCCATCTGCTGCCCCACCTGTCCAAATCCTTATTTCTCTCTGACGGTGCCCTAAAGAATTCGGATCGAGAGCCAAACGGAGGAGGAGCGGTGAGGACGAGAGGGTGAAACCCGGGAGGGACGATGTTCTACTATCCCAATGTGCTTCAGCGCCACACGGGCTGCTTTTCCACTATCTGGTAAAGCGGCTGGGCCAGGCGGGCAGCTGGAAGGGGCGCCCTGGGATCCCCACCGACAGCCCCCCTCCATCCCCACTCCCACTCTGTCCAGGTTGGCAGCAACGCGTGGCAGCCGGTTGGTAAAGCGTGAATACCTGAAGGTGAATGTGGTGAAGACCTGGTAAGGCCCAGAAAAGGGAGGGGTGACCTGGTATTGGCGTCGGTTAGGGGTGGGCAAGGGTGTGAGCCTGGTTCTTAGGGCCTGCACAGCAGTGACCAAAGCCCGTTGTTTCCCCAGCGAGGAAATCCTCAGTTATGTGCTGGTACAAGTGCAACCCCCACAACCCGGCCTGCCGCGCCCTCGCTTCTCCCTCTATCTCTCAGCCCAGCTCCAGATTGGGGTGATCCGGGTCTACTCACAGCAATGCCAGTACCTCGTAGGTAAGGCTGGGAAAGCTGCGCGAAAGTGGGGCGGAGCGGAGTGGCCCTCAGCTGGGCTGGCTCTCTACCTTGCCCTCCCTCCCACAGAGGACATCCAGCACATCCTGGAGCGCCTGCACCGAGCCCAGTTGCAGATCCGAATAGATATGGTGGAGACTGAACTGTGAGCGTCCCCTGGCACTGAGACCACCCAGCCTTTGGTGGGGAACCTCACTGCTTGGCCTTAGTCCATCTCAGCCTCAGTCTTTGACAGCCACATTCTCTCTCAGACCCAGCCTGCTGCTTCCTAACTGCCTGGCCATGATGGAAACCCTAGAAGATGCTCCAGACCCCTTTTTTGGGATGATGTCTGTGGATCCCAGACTTCCCAGCCCCTCCGATATACCTCAGGTGGGGCTCATTCTCCCAGGACACCCTCAGAATGATGAGCTGACAGTACAGGAGGGGAGTGCTATTCCTGGACCAGTCTGACACTGGGGTTAGGGGGATGGGAGCTGCACCACAGGAATCAGTGCCTGGGGCCTGTCATGGTGGATCAATCCCGACAAGCCTGCTCCACTTACTCAAGACCAACCTAGAGGCATCTCTTGCTTAAAAATATATATATTTTATTGATTTTTTACAGAGAAGGAGAGAGAGGGATAGAGAGTTAGAAACATTGATGAGAGAGAAACATCAATCAGCTGCCTCCTGCACACTCCCTACTAGGGATGTGCCCACAACCAAGGTACATACATACCCTTGACCAGAATCGAACCCTGGACCCTTGAGTCCACAGGCTGACTCTCTATCCACTGAGCCAATCCGGTCAGGGCTAGAGGCATCTCTTATCCCTACTCATCTCCACACTGTCCCCACTGCCGAGGCCCTAATCCAGGCCTTCGTTGTCCCTTGGCACTAGGTTTCCCTACTCATGTTCTTCCCCATTTATTCCTAACACCCCCTGCAACTTAGACAATGTTATTCCCTTCTTTTAAAGACATCTTCAGTGATTCCCCACTGCAAACAGAATACTGGCATTTAAGGCTCTGTGCCCTGGTCCAGAGCTGGCCTTCCCCAGACATCTCAGCACATTCTCTGGGCATTTTGTCTCCCAACACACCAGTCTGGCCCCTGGTCCCAAAGATGCCAATTCAGTTCTTTGCTTAAGTCCATAATGGTTACCCCTGTTTTCTACCAGTCGAATCCTACATATTCGTATAGCCCTCACTCAGTCGCTACCCTTTTCCATGAAGCTTCTGTCCCACTCCCAGCCAGAACCAAATGTTGTTCTGGAACTCAGCCTTGTTTTATCCTTTGTGTTGACCCTTGCTAGGGTCATATACAAACTTGTCTCCCCTCTGGACCATACGCTCCTTAAGATCAAGAACACTTTTTTTGTTCTAGCTGGTTTGGCTCAGTGGGTAGAGCGTCGGGCCTGCGGACTGAAGGGTCCCGGGTTTGATTCCAGTCAAGGGCATGTACCTTGGTTGCAGGCACATCCCCAGTAGGGAGTGTGCAGGAGGCAGCTGATCGATGTTTCTCTCTCATCGATGTTTCTAATTCTCTCTCCCTCTCCCTTCCTCTCTGTAAAAAATCAATAAAATACACTTTTAAAAAAAAGAACACTTTTTTTCCCTTCTGTCTCCCACAACTTGATATAAGGGTGCAGTGCTTCTAGCACAGATTAATTGACAAAGGCTAAGTAACTGGTAGGAGGGACGGGGATCATGTGGGCAGGAATGGGAGGAAAGGCGACCAGATGGCGAGTGGGTTCACTGCATGCTAATACAAGCATTGGGCATTAAAAGGTATTACTGTCCATTGTGTGAATAGGATTGTGAAAGTGGGAAAACGGGGGGTTGAAGCTGGCCCCTATATGTTGTCTCCAATCTCTCTCCAAAGATTCGACACCTTTTGGAGGCTGTGACCCCAGAGAGAGTCCCTGAGGAGGTCCCTCCTGAAGTCCCCATAGAGCCTGGGAAGCCAGGTGAGCAGAGGACTTCTTTCTGGTGAGAGGCATAGAACGTCTAACAGCTGAAGATATAACCATCTTTGAGCTTCTCTTCAGAGCCAGACCCTGGCCCTGGCCGGGTTGCTCAGTTGGTTAGAGCATGGTTCTGTACCTCAAAAGGTGGTGGATTCTATCCCTGGTTGGGGCACGTACAGGAGGAAGCCGATCGATGTTTCTCTGTCTCTTTCCTTGCCTTCCTCTCTCCCCTACTCTCTCTATAAAAATAAAATAAAAGTATCCTTGTGCGAGGGTTAAAAATACATTTTTTTAAAAAACCCAGCCAGTGTGGCACATGGCTGAGCATTGACCTATGAACCAGGAGGTCATGGTTCAATTCCCAGTCAGGGCACATGCCTAGGTTACAGGCTCAATCACCAGTGGGGTGTGTGCAGGAGGTAGCGGATTGATGATTCTCTCTTATCATTGATGTTTTTATCTCTAGGGCCAGGACCTGGCCTGGAAGTAGCTCTGCTGCTTCTTTCACCCTGAAATCAATTATATATATATATATATAATTTTTTTTTAAAGAGCCAGTTGTATGAGATCAGAATTCTTTTTTTTAATTGTTTTTTTTACTTTAAATATACATTTTTTATTGATTTCAGAGAGGAAGGG
This sequence comes from Murina feae, assembly GCA_004026665.1. Classification (NCBI taxonomy): domain Eukaryota; kingdom Metazoa; phylum Chordata; class Mammalia; order Chiroptera; family Vespertilionidae; genus Murina; species Murina feae. Next base: position 15,290 of record PVJC01031998.1, on the reverse strand, counting down.
AGAGAGAGAGAAACATCAATGATGAGAGAGAATCACCGATTGGTTGCCTCCCACACATCCCCTACTGGGGGGGAGGGGCGGGGAGGGAATCAAGTCTGCAACCCTGAACATGTGCCCTTGGCCAGAATCAAACCCGGGACCCTTTAGTCCGCAGGCCAATGCTCTATCCACTGAACCAAACCGGCCAGGGCGAGATCAGAATTATTATCCTCATCTTACAGATGAGAAAAGTGGAGCCCATAGTGGTTAAGTAACATATCCAAGGTCAAATAGCCAGTGACTAGCCTGGGCCTGACTGGAACTCAGGTTGACTTGACTCCCGAGTCCATGCTTTGCCTCACATGGGTATGGGAACTTGGAAAGGAGCAGAGTGGCTGGTGTGACTTCCCTGCCTCTTCAGACAGGGCCCTGGTCACTGTGCTGTCTCCGGAGGCCATCACCCTCCAGGAAGCAGAGCCCATACGCATGCTGCAGATCGATGTGAGTTGTCCCCAGGCATACAGAGCCTGAGTCCTGCTGCTCAGCCCAGCCCCCCTTGTTTCTACTTCTTTCTGCCCAGAGTCCTGCCTTCTCTGTCTCCATTTCCCCTCTCCCTGCCCCTGGCACTCGAGTGTCCATTGGCTACCTTGACCCTGCCCTGTGGCATGCTTCTCAGACTCACTCTCCTGGATCACGTTCTTTTTTCAGAAATGGAATTGAGTTCCCTCTCCTTGTTCTTCCTCTCACAACAGGGTGAGCGAGACCTCCCAGAGGTTAGCCGTCGAGACTTGGACCTGCTCATTGCTGAGGAAGATGAAGCTATCTTGTTGGAGGAACAAGGCAGGCCTGTCTAGCAGTGTGGGACGTGCCTGGTGCTGGACAGTCAGGCCCCAGGCATGGGCAGTCTGGGCTCGGGCAGTGCTCCTGTCTTATCCCTTCTGTGCTGAGCCCTGATCCTCTCTCTGCAGTGTCCAAGGAGGAACCCCGAGCCCCAGAAGTGGAAACCATAGTTCCCCCTCTCTCACCTCCAGCTCTTCCACGGTAAGGGCGGGAACCCCTGGGCCAAGTAGGGGGTCAGTGCTGGGAGGAGTGTTCTCATTGCTCTTGCCCATTTTCCGTCAGGGTGGAAGAGGCAGCAGAGCCACTTCCAGGCCAGGTCCTGGCCCCTGAGGAGGGGAAGCCAGCAGCCTGGGAGCCTGAGGCCCTGCTTGCTGGTGAGTAGCCATCATGCCTGGATCCTTTCTGGGGGCGCCTGCACAGCTGTTGCAGGCAGGGGCCCTGTGTTCCCTCTTGCGAAAGGCAGGGCCCTCTAGCTCCCTGCCTGGGTGGCTGTGAGGGCAGAGGGTATCGGGCAGAGCCAGGACCTAGCTTGTTGTTGCAGAGGTGACGCCCCCGCCCCCGCAGGAGCTGCATCTCCCAGCCCCACTCAGCCCAGAGGTGAGTAGTAGCCCTTCTAAGCCTTCTTCCCTTTACCCTCCCCACCCAGAGCTGCTCACCCATCATCAGCTTCCCCAAGCCCCAGGCTACTACTAGCCTACAAAAGCCTTTGTAAAGACCTATCCAGTTTGGCTCAGTGGATAGTGTGTCATCCTGGGGACTGAAAGGTCTCGGGTTCTATTCTAGTCAAGGACACATGCCCTGGTTGCGGGCTTGATCCCCAGTATTGGGTATGTAGGAGGCAGCCTATCAATGATTCTCATCATTCGAGTTTCTATCTATCTCTCCCTCTCCCTCTCTGAAATCAATAAAAATTTATTTTTAAAAAATCCTTTGTGCAAATTAGTAAAAGGTGGTGCTGCCTATTCCGCAATGTAACCTGCTGAAGGGTAGGAGCTGCACAGGCTCCTGCAGTGCCCACCCAAGCCCTTTCCTAGGGTCCCTCGGGGGCCTGTTTGCAATTCCACCAGGACGTCAAAGAGGAGTAATTGGTAGCTTGTCCCCCACCTTCCTTCCCACTCTGCAGAGGAGGCCCCCAGCCTCCCCACCTGCTCGCCGTCGCCGCAGTCGCCGCCGCCAGTTATTGTTCTGGGACAAGGAGACTCAGATCTCCAGGGAGAATTTCCAGAAACAACTGCAAACCAGAGCTCATTGCTGGGAGTGTGTGAGTATAGCCAGACTTTGCAGGGGATGGAGACAGGGAGGGCCTGGGGTAGATACATGCTAAGCCTTATGAACTCCTGGGGAGGCATCGGGAACATCCCCTCAAGTGCATGCATTGGGGTCTGCACATGACTCCCCATACTCCTTTAGTGACCCTGCCCAGCACATCTGTTGACACCAGTTAAAAATCCGACTTTTAGCCATGAGCACAGCAGACAGTGAGCCTGGAAGTTGGGAGGCCAGAAGCACTGGCACAGGCATTGCACAAGTAGAGAAGGGGCGGTGTGGAGTGACTCACTTTTAACTAGGCTCTGACCTTCCCTATCACACAGCCAATGGTGCAGCCCCCCGAGAGGATCATCAGAAGCCCCACAGAGCTGTTTCAAACCCCAACTTGCTGTAAGAGTGATGGGAGTTGGCACGTGGGATCCCCATTCTTGGTGTTCCTCGTGCCTCAAACCCTGTCCCTGCTGCCACCTTGTCCCCATCCAGCTGGCTGGCTCCCCCCAGAACTGCTGGCTTTCTGGACCCGCTGTGCCCAGCCACCCCCAAAAGCACTCAGGCGAATGCCGCCCCTGGAGCCTGAAGAGGAGGCTGCTGAGAGGGAGGCAGCAGCTGAGGAGGAAAGGAGAAAAACGGAAACCCCGAGTGATATCGAGGTAACTGCGCCCTCACTCCTTCCCGAAGGACCTGCTTTGCTTAAGCTCCAGCAGTCTGACTTCTGCCCAAGTGAGCCAATGGCATCAGGCTCGGCAATGGCATCAGGTTCGGGTGTCCTGTCAGAGCCAAGGCCATTTCAGGGCGGGGACTGTTCCACTTCTGCCCCAAGTGCTTCTGTGATGCTTGGGGTCTTAATTCTCTTTCTTTTACCCCCAGGTCCTGAGGGAGGCCCAAGAGCCCAGTGGGCCCCTTATGCTGTCTTCAGGTAAGCACCTGAAGAAGGGGTGGTGAAGACCACCACCCTAACCACTGTTCTAGGAAACTGGTGTCCCAACTGCTGACAGTTTTTGTCAGAGGGAGTATGTAGCACAGAAAGCAGATTGGTTCTCTTTCGTCCTCCCTCCTGGGTGCTTGTAACAAGTCACTGCACAGCTCTAACATCCAGCTCAACCAGGTGGCCCCAAGGCCCCAGCTGCTCAGAGCCAAGCAGACTGATCAGGACCTTCCCTCCCCCAACAGAGCTCTCCATAGAAGCAGCTGAGGAGGACAAGTCTCACATCAGCCTCATCCCCCCGGAAGAGCGGTGGTAAGCAGCCAGGCCTGGTGAGCTCAGGCACAGCCCTGGCCACGCACCCCCTGGGGTAGTGGCTAGGATGGGCATGCCCCTGGTCACCACCAATCACAGCTGCTACTTCCCTGCTCCACCTGACTCGTGTTCTCCTAGGGCCTGGGCTGAGGCCGAGCAGCCAGAGCCCCCTGTGTTGCCTGTGGTGCCCGAACTCCCTGAGTTGCCCATGGAGATGCCTTTGGAGCTGCCTCCGGAGGCAGAGCTGCTCTCACCTGAGGCTGTGTACAGGCAGGTACCAGGGAGAGGTTGCCTGACTGGGTGGGCCTGGTGGGGGCCTTAGCTAACAGTTCTTGACCCCTACAGGGCAGTGGCGCTGGAGCTGCAGGCCAACAGGAAGCCAGATTTCAGCAGCCTAGTGTCACCTCTTAGCCCTCGCAGGGTGGCTGCCCGGGTCTTCTACCTGCTCCTGGGTGAGTGTGGGCACGTGTGTGGGAGACACACTGGCCAGAGGCCACTGTAGGGACTCCCCTGAGCAGCTTCCTCTTTTCGCCCTGACAGTGCTCGCAGCCCAGCGGATCTTTCGAATGGAACAAGAGGAGCCATATGGGCGCCTTCTGATCCAGCCGGGGCCCCGATTCCACTGTGGTTAGAGCCAATTCAGAAGCTGCCAAGAACCAGCTATGTTAAACCCTGTCTTGCCTTACTAGACCCTGCCTGTCTCCTTTCTGGAAGTCACCTCTGTTCTTCTCTCTCAGAGCAGAGCTATTGTTTAAGCAGAAAATGAACTGCCTTTATTACAATATGTTGTCGCAGGTCAGTTTGTATTGTCCCACAGCATAGCAGATCCAGCCTCAGGGACAGCTCCATAAGGCATACAGTAAGCAGGGCTGGGACCCAGAATCCGGGAAGGCGTGAGGTGGAACTGGGCTGAGAGGTAGTCTTGGGGCCCAGGCAGGCTGTTCTCTCTGGCCCAGCTGCAGCCCACAGTCTAGATGAGGCCCAGGATGGCCTGGAGCTCCTGAGCCTTGTCGCCAGGCAGTGAGCCCAGTGCTGAACGGAAGCTGTCAGTGTGCTGTTCGGCCAAGAATGTCAGGAGCAGCAACAGTGCGGCCTTGGTGTCTGGGTGGGGAGAAGAGAGAGATCCAGGTAGGACCGACCCGCAGCCCCTAGGTGCCCCGGACCCTCTGAGCCTTGCTGCTCCTTGCCTCCCTGTGCCCTGCCCATCAAGGCCACCCTCACCTGGGGGGATCTTGTCGTCAGCCTGAATGAGGCTGCAGATGCGCAGGAGCTCGGGAGCCACATCTTCAACCTGTGGAAAAAGAAGGGCCACCCTGGGCACCCGAGCCCTGGGACTGGGGTGGGTGGCAGGGGCCAAGGGAAGACAGTCTTCTCCCGCCAGGGCTGCTGGAGCCTGACACTAACTCACAAGAACCCAAGATAACTGGGGAACACGAGCACCCATGGAACACCATGATGATAATTTTAGGGGTGGGCAGTGGGGAGGATTAGGGGATTGTGACTGAAGATTGAAACCATGGCCTCAAGGTCAAAAGCTCAAACACCCGGGAGCTCTACCAACACAATTTCTAAAGATGCATACAAAGGTGGAAGCCACAGGAACACTAGGGCATCGGTCCACACCGAGCTACTTGGTGCAGTCAGATCTCGACACAAAGCCAAGCTGTTCTGACTGGAATGGACGGTGAGGCGGCCCAGACTGTTACCCGAGCTCCATGAAGCACAGCCTGAAAGAGCCCTGTTCTGGGAAACCAGCCTAGTCAGGTTATGACTTCTGGATCAGACCACAGGATGGAGGCTCCCTGAGGGAAAATGCTATGTGGTGAGAGGAAGCACTTCTTCCCACATGACCGGCCTGGCTATCAATCCCTGCAGATCAATGGAGTGTCGAAGGGCAGCTTCAATCACCACTCTGCATCACCTACAGCTGAGAAGGGGGCATTAAGCTCCCCTGAGGGCTCAGCACTGGGTTACCTGGTCAGGGCTGCTCTGGTGCAGGAAGCTGAAGAGGTGTCCTATGGTGACCCACTCCTCCAAGTCCTCCTTCAATGGCAGGCCGTGCAGCAGAGCAGCCAGCACCTGGACAGACACATGGCTCTGGTCTCTTGCCCCGCACCTTTCTCAGCTTCCTACCACTGCCCAATGCCCCTATCCCTCACCTGGGGCTCTGGTTTCCTTGTGGGATTGGCCATCAGTAGGCGGGCCAGTGCCCCGCAAATGTTATCATGGACACGGTTATGGCGCTCCCGTGCCAGGAGGGGCAATAGGAGCCCCACCAGCTTGGGGAAATATCTGATCCGTGGTCAAGGAAAAGGCACTCTCTCATCCCCAAGCTCAGGGACACTCTCCTAATCCCACCCCAGCCACTTTTGTAAGCTAAGGATACTCCTGGGCAGGGCGGCCCCCATGCTCAGCCAACACACCCAGCCCAAAGATGGCATTGCTCCGCACTTCGGGGTCTGTCTCCCGGGCGGCGCTCAGCAGCACGGGGAGCAGGCGGGACACAAACTGAGCTGAAGCAGCACCCAGGCCCTGAATGGACTCTGCCAGCGTCCCCACCGCAAAGGACTTCTCTGCCACTGTGCAGCCCTGTTTCTGATGGAAGGAGTGCAAATCAGCCTGGGACTGAGATGCAATGGGGGTGTTGGGCAAAATGGGGTTTGAGGCCAGAGGGTAGAGCACTCACTGTCTTGCAGAGCAATAGCGGCAAGAAGCCGGCGAAGAAGGGGGCAAAAGTGTCTCCCCCAGCAGCAGCCGCCAGGGCAGGAATGGCTTCACCAGCGTACTCTAGCAGCATGGCATCGTATTCCGCCTGCGGGGCCAGAGCGCCAGGGCCAGCTCTGTGACTGCGGCACCTCCCACCATGCTCGTCCACTGCTGAAGGTGGTCCCTGTGAAAGGACTGGCCCCTCCTCCTACTCTCCCCTGTCCATCCACGCCCACCCTGAATCCCCCACTGCCTGAGTGGGAGCAGGGTAGTATCATTCAGAACCATTACCGATCTTTCAGTAGCCCTGGCTCCCCTAGGCCAAGCCCGAGTGCACTGTCCGCCCTGCCCTGTGGAGGCTACCAGACAAGTTACCTGGTCTCAGTTTGCATCCATAGCTCTCACCTGGTCCTCGTCCTCCTCCTCCTCAGTGTCCTGACAGGCTGTCTGTAGGACGAGGTAGCTCAGCTCAGCCTGAGCTTTCTTGCCCCTTCCCCTCTCCATTGGGTGAAGGCATGAGGAGCTGGACTTGCAGCCTCTGCCCACCCCCACCTGGGGCTGGACTACCTCTTCATCCTGCAGCCCCTTCTGCCTTGCTCACCTTCCTCTGCAGCACAGCCTTGAGCATGTTGCAGAGCTCAGCGAGGCGCCCAGGGGGCTGCAATGTGAGGCTCCCACAGCTGCGCAGCACCCCAGTCAGGGCCTCCAGCACAGCCATCACCACTTGGCGCTCCCGCTCCCCGTATACCGCCTGCATGTAGGATGGCATCACCTGGGCCAGGATGACCTGCAGAGCTGAGGATATGACTGGCTGACGTCCTGGTCAGGCCCTGCCCCTTTACCCCCCAACCTCTGGTTCCACAGGCCCCAGCCTGGCCCTGGCACCCTTCTCACCAGCAGTACTGGGTTCTGGGGAGAAGCTTTGAGAGGTCTTGTGCAGTGCACAGCAGAACTGTCCCAGAGCCTCATGGGCTGCCTTTCGCACATTCGGGTGAGGGCACTGCAGGATGAGGAGTGGAATGTGCCTGCTCTGTGCAGGGGGAACACAGGGCCCCGAACTCTCAGTCCCCACCCACTTCACCCACTGTCCACTCACCTCCAGAAGTTTGAATACTTCTTCAAAGATAGTCTCCATGTAGGGAAGGAAGGCCACACTGTGAACAGACACATGGCCATGGGGAAGAGGCTCCCAGCGGGCACCCAGTGCCAGGGAAGTGCCGATGCTCACCTGGTGTTCACAGAGATCTCCCCCAGGGCAGCACAGGTGTCTTCCTTCTCATCAAAAAAGGCATTTTCCACACTGTACCTAGAGTAAGGCGGGGAGTTAGCAGTGATCAGGCGCCAGCAGGAGCAGGTCTGGCACTGGCCCCTTGTCCGAAACTAGGATTCCTCTAACCATTCCTACAATGGCGCCCCTCCATACCCTGAGATCTCTGAGTCATCCTCCTCTTCCTCGTCCTCATCCATGAGCTCCTCCTCTTCCTCTCCATCACTCTCATCATCAAACAGAAGAAAGGAGCTGCTGCTGTCATACTGAGGCTGAACAGAGGAGGCACAGCAGGGGTTCTGGCTCAGCTGGTTTAAGGAGATAAATCTCACCCTCGCTGGCCAGCCTTCCCCAACTGCCTAGCCCTCCCATTCTGCTCACCACAATGCCCTCAGTGGAACGCAGTGACAACAGCATGAGTGTGGTGATCTGTGGCAGGTAGGGTGCCAGGCCCTCACCCATCAGCCCCGATAAAGCTGCAAACAGGCTGTACCTAGTGGAGGCAGGTGGAAGCTGTACAGTCCTGCCTGCTACAGCCCGACGGGATGGGGAGCCAGGGGAAACCTATGGTCCAGAACCAGAGGACTGAGGTCTGGAGTGGGGACAATGGGGGCTCACTCACGTGCAGCGCCGCAAGTCAGGGTCGTCTACCTGATCACACAGGCCCAGCCCCAGCTGGCAGCATTCCTCGGCCAGGGGCCTCATGGGCTCCCCCACTGCTCGTGCCAGCACCCCCAGTGTCTCTGTGGGGGCAAAGACTTGGTTAGCACCGGGATGTGGAGCTGGTCAGAGGAATGCAGGGCCAAGGCCTGGGACCAAAGGTGGCAGCTGGAGGTAATTCAGAAATCTGCCCCCCCCCCCCAAAAAAAAGAAATCCCACCTACTCTTAGATACAACTGGAATGCCTTCTTCAATGAGCAAGAAGACACCTGGGCTGCCCTGGGGAGATCTCTGTAACACCAGGTGAGCACCAGCCCTTCCCTGGCACTGGGAACCCTGCCTGGGAGCCCCTTCCTTACCCAGGCTCTGGATCCGCAAAGGCTGAAGGTCCTCATGGCCTATCATCAGGAAGTCCCGTAGGTGCTCCATGACGGTGGGGAAGTAGGGCAGCAGGGAGGCCTGGGCAGCCGTGGCTGAAGGACAGAATCAGGTGTGGGATATGGGGGGTGCCGGGATCAACAGGCTTATGGGTGAACCCTGAGCCCACCCTCCTGCCTCCTCCTCCTCACCAATGGCCCCCAGGGCGCTCACAGCCAGCTCCTTGGCCCGGGGGCTGCTGGGGTTCCTCAGAGACTGCAGCATACATTCCATAAGCTCCGGAAGGTAGGGCTGCACTTTCGCCCCTGTGGGAAAGGCCACCCCTCTCACAACCAAACCAGGTCTCCCCTTTCGGGCGTCCAACTGGTTCTAGGCCGACACTCCTTGTAGCTCCGCTACACCCTTTTCCCCACCACAGGCAGCAGTTCTAGGAGTGGCATATCCTGCCCTACTTCAGCCAAAGCTAGAGCTTTGTCCCCTCCCTCGAACCCCCAACTGCCATCACTACCTAGGTTCTCCACGAAATTCTCAAGGGCATAGCAGGCCCTGGCTAGATGGTGTGTATGCCCAGGAGACACTGACTTCAGGTAGGCAAGGAGCAGTGGCATCACCTCCCGTGCATAGCTGCTGATCTGAGGCTGTGGGAGAGAGCGAGCCCTGAGTCAGCTCAACCGCAGGGCACATCCCTATACCTGAGTGCCAACGCGGAAGGCGTGAGGCTGGTCCCTGGGACGGGTGCTACCCACATGCAGCCCGGCTGACCTGGAGGTTCTCTGAGAACTGGCCCAGGGCAAACAGTGCAGCGTTACGCACAACTTGCGACGGGTCCTCCAGGCCCTTGCACACAACCTGCAGTAGTGGAGGCAGCAGTCTGGATGAGGCAGGACAAGAGAACATATTCTGAGGGGCAGGAACGAGAGACCTAGGCTGAGCTGTTCTCCTGTTTCCCCTGGGAAAACCAAGGCCTTTCCCGTCATTGGATGGTAGGTACCACCACCTGGGACAGCAATTTAATTTATCTTTCAAATCAGAATACTTCTGAGATTAGAGGGTAAACATTATTGATAATTAGGCACGAATAACAAGCATAGACCGGGACAACCATGGGCCATGTGGTCCTCCTTCCCATGGTCTACCCTCACTGTAAGATGAAAATAAACACCTCTGCCGGATGTGGTCGCTAGCTCCATCAGACAGCACAGCCAGTACCAGGAGCCCAGCCTTGCGCTGGTATGGGTTCTCACTCCGCAAGGCCTCTTCCAGCATGGGCATCTAGGGGAGCACAGAACATTCTCCTGAAACCCCAGCACAAGCCTGCTCATTCTTGTGGCAACAGGCCCTCCACACCCATAAGGGCCCAAATATCCTCCACCTTGGGGTACTAGGCACACCTGGGGGTAAGGGCACTGGGCACCAAAAGAATGGAGCCACACATACCAGTGGGGTAAAGAGTTTCTCCGGGGGCAAATGTAGTGCCAACATGTCCACAACCTAAAAAATGACAGGGAAACTTTGCTGGACTCCATCTCTGTCCCCCAACCTCCCACAACCACCTAACACCCTGCCCCCCCCCCCTTTGTCTCACATCCCACCTGTACAGCAAAGTGCTTGGGTGTCTCTCCCACCAGCCCAATCTCCAGTTCCTCCTCCTCTGCATCCCGGTCCTCAGGATCCAGCTGCCCCAAGGGGGGCTCGGCAGCCATAATGGGGAAAAGGGTGTGCAGCAAGGAGGGCAGGAGACGATTCTTCAGTAAGGCCTTGAACAGGAGCGCGGAAAGGTGTCCCTGAGAATCGCTCCCCAGATGGACTCACATTAAAAATTCTAGCCTTCTAGGCCAGAAAGGGGTCTAGCAGGAGATCCCAAACCTCCCAGCCAGGAGCCAGGATGAAGACAGACCACGTCTTAAGCATCTTAGCTATGGTACTTTAGATACTCCAAGATGGTAAAAAAAACAAACCCAAGAGTGAGATAGGGATGGAGGTAGCACTGTGTGTGTCAGAGGGCACTCACCTTACTCTTGACTTTGACCAAAAATGTGAGGCTGCAGAGAATACGTACACGTACTGCATCACCCAGAGCCACGTTTCCAGCCACCTGCCCAGAGACTAAGGTGAATCAGAAACACACACACACACAAAAATCCAGAAGCAGCAGCAAGGGCCATGCCCACCGCAGGCTCACCCCAAGGCAGAATGTGAGGATCTCAGAGAGGTGGGGGGTGATGATAGGCATCTCTGACTCCAGCAGTTCATCCAGGGCCTCCAGGGCCTCACAGGCCTTTGCCTGCCACACAGACAGACAAGTCACAGGGTTGCCATACTACCGTTCAGTGGACCAGGCTGGATGCTCCTGCTCTTCCCTCCCCAGAGGCCCTCCCAAATGTCCTCACCTCATCTACAGAGATCAGAGTCTGCACGGCCGTGATGAGCTTAGGCACTAACATCCGTGCTAGAAGCTGGACGACAAAGGATGAGTTGAGTCACAGAAAACATGGTGCAGCCTAGTCTCGGGCCCCAGAAGCTGGCAGCTTCCTTGAAATCTGGACACAGGAGCAGCCCAGGTACAGCCACCCAGTCTCCCCTCTCAAGCATTAGGAAGGACAAAAGACAGAGAAAGAATCTAAAGCAGCTCTGTGTCCTGCAAGGCTAAGGACAGAAAGGCTTGACGATAGGGGGCCAGGGAAGGTGAGGGCCCACATCTCACCACGTCATCAGTGCCGAGATAAGGGGCCATGGTGGTCAGAGTGCGCAGGGAGTAGAAGAGAAGCCCAGGAGAGCCCACCTCACCAAGGGTCTCCTTCAGAAGCCGAAGAAGCTCCCGGTGGTGGGGTCGGAAGGCCTCGGGCCGGGAGGTCACTACGACACTTAGCAGCATGAGCCCCATCTGTCCAGGAGTAGGGGATGAGAGGGAAAAACTTATGTGGTCCATCCAGCCTCTTGGCCCCGCCCTCCTGCCAGCCACACGACAGTACCTCTCTCTCAGGGGCGTGGGGACTGTGGGCACTGTGCTGAAGCAGCTGCATGAGCTGAGGCCAGGCCTTCAGGCCTTCCTTCCGAAAAATAGTGGCTGAGAGCTGGGCCAGGCTAAGGCTCACGTTGTGCCTGTGAACGGGAGAGATTCCCCAAGCCCCAATCACCCTCCAATACCCTCCCCTGCACATGCTGGCCCTGCCTCCACGGGGTGGCCACCAGAGAAACTTCCAGGTGGGGACCCATAAGACAGAGGCTCAGGGGCGAATCAACAGCATGGTGGGTGTATAATCCGGTGAGTTTGACCTCATTCATACTGAATGTCAGTTCCATTCTTCGGCAGAACATCACGGCACAATCTCAAGAACTTCAGTCTTCAACACACCTTTAAGAATCCTCGCTCTACCCTTGGACTAAAACTGAAGTCCCTGCCCCCCAACTCCCAGCCTGGAGTTGAAAGAGAGGGCAGAAACCCGGAGTGGGTATCAGGCTGGAGTCAGTCAGAATCCCGGAGGAGGTGGGTGGGTGGGGGAACTTACTCTGTCTCTCTCTGGAGGGTCGTCAGGACCAGGGACTTGAGGCTGGAACACAGGGGCCGGCAGGTGTTTGGTCCTCTGCCCGCCCACCCCACCCCACCCCACCCCACCCCACCCCATCCCATCCCGGCCGGGCCCGCCCCGCCCCGCCCCGCCCACCTCTCCCGGTGCTCCGCCGCCAGCCTTCGCCAGCGGGTGTTGAGTCGTCTGCGGGTCAGCACGGCTGCGAACTGGCGGATCTGGGACGAGGAAGCAGGCACGTGAGGGTCTGGGCAGGGGCAGGGCCCTGACCAGCGGCGCACTGTGGGGACCTCAGCGGGAAGCGGAGGGGCCTCACCTGGGGATCGGTCGCCGAGGCCAGCAGGTCGCATAGCGCGGGCAGTGCGGCGGGGTCCCGAAGGGCGGTCTGAAGCTGCTCGGTGGCCTAGGGGAGGCTGGGGGTCAGAGTCGGGTTTTTCCCGCAACCTCCCGCTCGCCCCGATCTGGCTCCGCCCGCCCTGTACCCGGCGGATGCGCTCGGTGTCCGGCAGCAACAGCTCCCGCAGGATCTGTTCCAGGCCCGCGGGCTCCATGGCAGCAGCCGAGCGGCCGTTACTCGGCTGGGAGGTAGGAGGGGCTGCACGTGGAGGCTCTGAAACCCACTTCCGGCGGAAAAGGCGTTGCTCCGCGACCCTTCCGTCGCCAGGGTGATTCAACTTGCGTCCCACAAGAGCTCAGGCTCCTCCACTTCCGTTGGGCTAAGCGCGGCTGAGCCGCGGAAACTGCGCCCAGCCGCCGTAGGTTCCTCCTGCCGAGAGTTCCCAAGCTCCGTAGAACACGGAATTTCGCGATTTCCGGGGCCAACCCGGCTTCCTAAGGGACACTGCCTGTAAAGGCAGGGCTCGAGTTCCTATATCCAGACCAAACCCTCCAACTACAGGATCCTTTTTCTTAATAAATTTTATTTTGATAATTGTAAAAAGAAAAATCAGGACCAAAACTAAAGGCAACTTAAAAAGTTCAAATATATACTTCTTATATAATATTTATAATTTCCAGAACTTGCCGGGGGAAGGGAGGCCCAAAGGGCAGGGGAAAGGCAACAATGCCATCACACAAGTCCGTCAATCAGGAGGGACATTGGTAAGAAATAAATGAATGTGAAGAAAGGGGAGAAGAGCAGTTTTGCCACCAAAAACTAGTCCATTTTGAGGTTAACATAGATATAACGGATGAACTTTAGGGAAGAAAAAAAGGAGATGGTGCCCAGCATGAGGAAGAAGATGTAACCAGTGAGTAAGGAGTAGCCAAAGAATTCCACTGTCTGTACCGGCCCGGACATGTTGGAGCGCCTGGCATAGTAGAAGACTGAGTAGAGGAAGATGAAGAGCCCAGTGGAGCCAACACTCAGTACAGATCGCCACCACCAGCGGTAATCCTCCCCTGACAACTGGAAGTAGGTGAGCGCAATGGAGATGCAAGCCCCCACACTCAGCAGGATGGCAAAGACAAAGAAGAGGATGCCATACAAAGTGTACTGCTCCCGACCCCATACTGTGGCAAAGATGTAGTACAGCTCCACAGAGATGGCACTGTGAAGAGAAGAGACAAGACATTGTATTAAAGGGCTGTGCGCTGCCGGCCAAAAGTTAGTGGCCAAGCCAAAAGTTAGCCATCACCCCTCCATGTTACTGGGTCACTTGTGGCAAGTGGGTCCAATCTACTTTGCCCTGGAGTTCATGGTTTGTTGAGAATTCTTTTATCTATGATTAACTGCTTTCATTTTAAGAACATTTTTGATAGGTTGAGAGCAGGGATCTTGACTGTCTTATTTTCCATTGTATTATCTGCCCACCACTATGAGGTACTCAACAAATCGAATGAGTAATCAAATGGGCTTTAACTCACATAGCATTTGCAAACACTAAAGTCAAAAATCGGGAAGGTGAAAGGAGCAATTTCTCTGGAGAGCTTTACCAGTGAGACACCTCATATTTGTACTGATTCAAATTCAGTCCTTCTTGGAGAAAGGAACCCTACAGTGACCCTTTGATGGTACAGCTGAACCAGAGATTATCACTGACATTGGGTTAGGGCATAGGGTGAGTGGGAAAAGAAAAAGTTGAGATCAGAAACCTGAAAGTGATGGCCATAGGATAAAGGGAGGATACCTGAAAGGCAGGAAGCCTCCAACAGTCATGTGGATGAGAGTAGACTTGTACCACGGCTGAGGCGGGATTTCCCGGGCGATGTTCTTGGTGCGACAAGGTGCATCAAAGGGGTTAGCATTGTTCTTCCCGAAGATACCACCAATGACAGTGAGAGGAAAGCCCACCAGCAGCCAAACCGTCAGAAGCAGCAGGATGGTGGTGGCTGGCAAAGCCTGTGTCGAACCATTGGCCCAATGTACTGAGTTCACCACACTCCAGGTCAGGAAGAAAGGCACTGCAGGGATGGGCCCCCAGAGAGAGGGTCAGCACTAGGAGCTACATCCCTGGGGGCATCCACTCTGACTGCTCCCAGGCAGATGCCACCCGTTCCTGTTCCATTCCTGTTCCTTCTCTTACCAACACCCCTTCTCTCCCATCATCATTAAGGATCAAGGCAGCTTTACATAATGACCTAAGAGTGACACAAATCCACCTGCCCCCAACAGCCTGTCCTGCTGTGGCATAAATGTGGTTCAACCATAAATGTGGTGTAATATAAATCAGACTTTTAGCATTGGGAACATGAAAGTTTTAAAATACAAATTACTACTGCCTTTGAAAGGATACACCAGCTTGAAGGTTACAGTGCAGTAGCCCACCTCAAAAATAAGAAAATTAAACCCTCGCTAGTTTGGCTCAGTAGATAGAGTGTCGACCCGTGCACTGAAGGGTCCTGGGTTTGATTCTGGTCAAGGTTATGTACCTCTGTTACAGCCTCGATCCCCATGAGAGAGGCAACCAATCAGTGTCTCTCTTACATTGATGTTTCTCTCTCTCTCTCTCCCCCTCCACTCTCTGAAAAATCAATGAAAAAATATTCTTAAGTGAGGATTATATATATATATATATATATATATATATATATATATATATATATTCCCTAACTGGTTTGGCTCAGTGGATAGAGTGTTGGCCTGCAGATTCAAGGGTCCCAGGTTCAATTCCAGTCAAGGGCATGTACCTTGGTTGCGGGCACATACCCAGTAGGGAGTGTGCAGGAGGCAGCTGATCGATGTTTCTCTCTCATTGATGTTTCTAACTCTCTATCCCTCTCCCTTCCTCTCTGTAAAAAATCAATAAAATATATATAAAAAATAATAAAACTAAAAAAAATGTGAGAATCAAAAAATAAATTCAAGAGTGTTATCTCACTGTAATGGTTGACACTACAGGCTCTAGAGTTGGACTGCTTGGGTCTGAAACCTGGTTCACTACTTTTTAAAATCTAAACTAATAAAAGCGGAATAGTAAAATTAACC
>PVJC01031997.1:0-20242 GCA_004026665.1 Murina feae | reverse complement strand
CCTTTAATATTCATCTCCACACTTAGCTTGGAAACCTGCACAGAGTACTCAATAAAAATGGGGAGGGTGAGTGGATAAATAAAGCTTTGACAAGTTCCTGGAAATATAGGTCATCTGTAAGGAAGCACAACAAAGCTATTATGCTTCGGAAGATTTTGTAAGACACATTCAAACACGTCTAATTTACCTGCAACTTAGAATAATAAAACGAAGTCCAATTGGAAAGCAATCCTAGGCTTTTTTACCAACACCAACAGCTACCGCCACCTACAGAGCCTTGCTTCTCCTGGCCTCTTGTGTGTTCCCACCAGCGCTCAGCAGCTCACTAAGGATGGAAAGCAGCAGCCTTTGGCTTCAGATCAAGCACTGTGTTGCTGGTATAAATCCATCCATCTGCACATGGAATCCCTTCCTGCATCTCCCTTCCTGTTGGGGTAGGGCCCTTGGATGCTCCCTTTAGCTCCCATCTGGTCTCTGTGCCTGCAGAACTCTGGGCTCTGTGGTTGGTTTGTCTTTTGATGTTGATGTATACACAGGCTCTCCCTTGCAATGAACTCACCGTCTACCAACCCCTCTTCATCCTGTTTGAGACTTTTTGGCCTGCTCTAAATTGGCCTGGGTGGTCTGTGTGGGCTTGTTTTATTTTCTGCATGCTGTTATTGAGGCTACTTCATTTCAAACTTTTGTACACTATATTCTTTTTTTTCCTGATTCTAAAAGTAAAACACACTTACTCTGGGCAGTGTGCTCAGTGGTTAGAGTGTTGGCCCAAACACTTTAGGGTCTTGGGTTCAATTCCTGGTCAAAGGTACGTGCCTGGGTTGCAGGTTCATTCCTTGAGCCTGTGTGGGAGGCAACCAACTGCTGTATTTCTCTCACATCAATGCTTCTCTCTCTCCCTTCCTCTCTCCTAAAACCAATGGAAAAATATCCTCTGGTAAGGATTAACAACAATAACAACAAAGGTAAAATACACCAATAAAAGTGTAAGCAATATAGAAATTGATCATGAAAACAACAAAAATCTTTAATGCCACTCTCACTTCTTCTTTCTATGTGCATGCGTACACATACACCTTTCTCCTCCAAATGTGTGATTATTCCAGATATTCTGCGTATTCTATACACACTGTTTTACCATGTGGTCCTCTTCAATAATAGCACAGGCTTCTTTTTGTCTCAATGTATATAAACTCTGTTTTTAAAGTGGCCTCAGAGCCCTGGTCGAGTAACTCAGATGCTTATAGCATTGTCTTGATATTCTGAGGTTTCGAGTTTGATTTCCGATCAGGGTGCATACAAGAATCAACCAGCGAATGCATAAATAAGTGAAACAACAAATTGATATTTCTCTCTCTCTCCCTTCCCCCCGCCCCATCTCTCTCTCTCACCAATCAATCAATAAATAAAATAAAAGTAGCCCTAGTTCCATTCTGCTGATGTCTTTTAGTTTATCAATCCCATAGGGATAGAAATTTAACTTTATTTCATTTTGTTTTGTTCCTTGGAAAGAATTGGCTTTAGTAAATATCTTTGTACTGGTATATTACCTCATTCGGGTACCTACTGCTAGAGGCTAAGTGTCTAGCAATGGAATGCTGGATCAGAGGGTATAAGCACCCAAGGTTTCTACGAACATTTCTGCCCTGAAAAATAGGACACCAAAATATATGAAATTCCTGTTTTCTCACACTGTCAAAAACACTGGAGCTTATCAAAATTTCTAACCCCTAACAATTCAGGGTGAAACATGTCTCTTTATTGTTTTAATTTGTATTTATTTAATTATTAAAGAAGGTGAGAATTTTTCATTTTATTTATTTTTTGTTAATCCTCACCCAAGGATATTTTTTCCCCTCATTGATTTTTAGAGGGAGCAGAAGGAAGAGAGAAACATGGATGTGAGAGAGACAGAAACATCGATCGGTTGTCTCCCAGCTGGGATCGAGCCTGCAACCCAGGTACATTGAACCTGGACCCTTCAGTCTGTGGGTCAACATTCTAACCACTGAGATAAACCAGCCAAGGCAAAAAGGCAAGAATTTTTAAGGTGAGAATTTTTAAGTGCTTATTGGCTATTTATATTTCTTTCACTGGCAGGGAAGCACTTTTAAGTCCCTTACCTATTGTCCTTGTTGGTTTATGGGAGTTCTTTATATAGAACTTTGTCATGTACTCCACTTATTGTCTTGCCTTATGCTTTCCTTTTGTGCTTTTTTCCAAATTGAAATATATTTTATGTTTTTGACTCTGTCCATTTTTGTCTTTATGTTTTTTATCTATATTAATAAAAGCATAATATGTTAATTAGACTGGACAGCCAAACGACCTTCTGAACAAAGCCACAATGGCAAGGGCCAAGACAGAGGTAGTTAGGGGTGATCAGGCAGGCAGGCAAGTGGTTAGGGGTGATAAGGCAGGCAGGGAGAGGGGTTAGAGACAATCAGGGAGGCCGGAGAGCGGTTAAGAGCCAGCAGTCCCAGATTGCGAGAGGGATGTCTGACTGCCTAAACTGATAGTCGGGCATCCCCCAGCAGGTCCCAGATTGTGAGAGGATGCACACCAGGTTGAGGGAACTCCCCTGTATAAATTTCATGCACCAAGCCTCTAGTTGCATCATAATAAGAAAGGACACCTCTACCTTAAGAATATGTATATACTAGGGGCCCGGTGCATGAAATTTGTGCACTAGAGGGGTGGTTCCTCAGCCCAACCTGCCCCCTCTCACATATTGGAAGCCCTCAGGGGGTGTCCTACTGATGGCTCAGGCCTGCTCCCTGCTTCCCTTGGGGAGCGGGCCTAAGGTGCAGTCTGGCCTCCCTTTGTGGGAGGTGAGCAGGCTAATCAGGGGAAGCCATCAGGCTAATCAGGGGAAGCCACCAGCACCATCACCCCACTGCTGCAGCCACTGCCATTCACCGCAGCCACCAGGGTGTTTTCATCAACATGGACTCCAGTCCCTTCACCATGAAGAAATGACAACTTTCTTTAGGAATTTTTAAGATGTGTCTTTCATAGGATATGACATTTCTTTCCTTTTTTTTATCCTCACCTGAGGATATGTTTCCATTTATAGAGAATGTGGAAGAGAAGGGAAAAACAGAGAGAAACATCTAAGTGAGAGGAACACTTTGATTGGTTGTTTCCTGCATATGCCCTGACCTGGGCCCTGGCCAGAGAGGAGCCTGCAACCTAGGTACATGCCCTTGGTCAGAATTGAACCCAGACCCTGCAGTCAGCAGGCTGAGGCATTATGCACTAAGCCAAATAGGCTAGGGCAGGATATGACATTTCTTAGCCCTCCAGCAGTGGACCTTCATTTTTTTCTCTAGGAGTGTGGTGGAAAAACCCTAGATTGCCTTTAGAAATTCTTATTACCCAGGTTACTGAGAATATTACCAGTGGCATAAAGGGAGCTTAGCCAATGAGCGGTAAGAAAAGCTGTTTCCTCTGTAGTTCACTCCCATCACCAGCTCCATCCCTGCCCCTCCAATCCCAGCTCCACCCCTGCCCAGGCCTGAAACCTCTAGCTGAGGCTGCAGGCCTGAGCAGGGGACCCCCAGACCCCTGCGATCACTGGCTTCACAGAGTCCAGGCCCCTGCCATCGCCAGCTCTGCCCTTGCCCCACTGGCAGCCTCTGGCCAAGGCTACAGGCCTGGGCAGGAGAACCCCAGGCCCCTGCAATCACAGGCTCTGCCCCTGCCCCTCTGATTGCTGGCTCTGAGGAGCCCAGGCCCCTGCAATCTCCAGCCTTGCCCCTGCTCAGGCCTGGGTAGGACACCCTCATACCCCTCCGATCATCGGCTCCGCCCCTGCCCCTCTGATCACCGGCTCCATCCTTGCCCATGTCTGAGGCCTCTGGTGAAGGCCTCTGGCCTGGGCAGGGGACCCCCAGTCCCCTCTGATTGCCTGTTCTGCCCCTTAGGCCCCCCGCCTCCCCCGCCACCTGCCTGGCTAACAGACCTGACCACTTCAGTGGTGGGGCTGAGCCGGACTGGGCGCCGCCATCTTGTGGCCCTGTGGCGGCCATCTTTGTGATGGAGAGTGACACCTAATTTGCATATTCCTCTTTTATTAGATAGGATACACACACATACATTTCCCCACAATTTATTTTTAGAAAACAGCAGTAGTATTAGTAATTTTAGTATAAAATTTTGAGGCTGGACCATTTTATGAAATGCTATTGCTACTGTTTCAGAGGGTGAGAGCTGGCCAGTTGATGGGATTCCTTCTCCTTCCCCACCTCTGAGGACTGGTATAAATAGGCAAAAGAAATTATTTAAGGGCTAGGGGTACATCTCTTAAGGTTCATTTTTAGAAGTCCACAATATAAGCTAGTAAAAAAGTAAAGCTAGCTTTATTTACTTCCTTGAATTAGCACTATCCATTGATCTTAATAACAATTCTGCTATAACTATAAATTACCATCCTCCCCCTAGCCATCATTTTCTCACTATTGTGAAAATTTTCAGGTCTCATTTAACTCTCTATCCCCAGGTCCTCCAGATTTCATTTTTGGTATCATGCCATCTCCACTAAGAAATGCTTGATTTTTCTTTGTCTCTTTTTTCTCAGTAACAAATTTTTCTCTCTGGCCACTGGTGAAGTAATTGAAGCCTGGTACACAGGGGAGGTGTCAACTTGAACATTTTCTCCCATGTTGTGTGAAATGACTTAATACACAAGCTTTTGAATGATTTAGTACACAAGCTCTTGATTTAGTGCAAAAGCTCTTAAATGCTATACAGACCACAGAAAGGAATCCACCATTGGTGTCATTATGGACTAATTAGAAATGATGTCAGCTGGGGTCATAGATCTAGGGAAGATGACAACCTCTCTCAATTGTGATATTGTACTGATAATGTAAGCAACCTTAAAAGATGTTATGTTTAAACGTTTTCTTATTAGAGGAGAGACATCCTATACTCAGTAAACAAGTTTCTAATGTTGTTATGGTGATAAAGAGCAGGCAAGCAATACATTTGAATGTAAAAACTCATTTTACAAAAGTACAAAGAAAAATCAACCTTTCAGACCATACCATTATAGCACAAGGTTGCTTGTGGATAAAATAAAATAAGCTCTACACTTGATTCTTTTAGATGCAGAGTTAAAACATGGACTTGATTCTATAATCTGCTTGCCTGCTGCCTGTGAAAATAGTGGAAGACAGCAAACAGGGAAGTTAAATGAGGACTCCTTGACCATCTGAAAAAATTACTCACAGAGAAAACTCTAGTTACAGGTTAGTTTTAGAAAAGGTAGCTTAAATACAGTAACTGAACATCACTTAGGAAGAACAAAAATATAAAAGCACAGGAGTATTTTTTATAACCTTTTTATCAGAAATATTCAGGCTAAAATTCTTTAGCGTTTTTCCATTTCTCTTATGAAATGCCTTTGCTGAGATATGGATTATGGTAAAAATAACTTTGCAGTTGATTTGGAAAAGAGAAATAGGTCATCCATCATCTTTCTGACCTTCGGATATATTGAAGTTTTAAGATTAGTATAATGAAGCATTAAAAAGAAAACTCAGATTTCCTTTATTAGAAAGACTGACCTCCTAAGTCCTTTACTACCTACATATTCCTCATATCTTTGGCACTTTTAAATATCAAAGGAAATCCAACCATAATTATATCAGCACTTTGAATGATATTTTCCAACTATTTGGACACAATTATTAAAAGAAAATTGCTTGGAAGTAAAAAACCAATTTAACACCTTTTGATAGTGAAATTCAAAATTTTTCATTAGGCAAAATCAGGGTGTGGGAAAATAAACTGGCAGTAATGGTTGGTCATTAGTTATGTGCAAAATAGGCGATGACTGGAATGCCCTTAAAGAACATGGCAAAGTAAGAACCCTTGAAAATGGCTGAATAAAATGGGGAGTAAAGCCTTAACCGGTTTGGCTCAGTGGCTAGAGCGTCGGCCTATGGACTGAAGGGTCCCAGATTCGATTCCGGTCAAGGGCATGTACCTTGGTTGCGGGCACATCCCCGATAGGGGGTGTGCAAGAGGCAGCTGATCGATGTTACTCTCTCATCGATGTTTCTACTCTCTATCCTTCTCCCTTCCTCTCTGTAAAAAATCAATAAAATATATTAAAAAATAAAATAAAATAAAAATAAATAAAATGAGGAGTAAATATGAGGAGGGCTATCAGGGTTGGCTTCAGATATGTGAGCCCAACCTAGTAAAAGACTCTCTCCTAGTCATTGTCAGTATATTTATGGAGAAGCAGAATGGCCCACGAGTCAAGGACAATAACTCAGGGCTTAAGTGCTGGCTCTAACACTTACTAGCTGTGTGACCTTAGGTAAATTACTTAACCTCTCTGTGCCTCAGTGTTCTTATCTTAAAATAGGGAAATAGCTACTCATAGCATTGACATAAGGATCAACATAGTTAATATTTATAAAGTAGCTAGCACAGATCCTGGCACATAGTAAGCACTACGAAAGAGTTCATTAGATAGAATAAATTACTGACCAAACACTTTTGGGATACTGTGCCTTAAAAACCCCAATTTTGTTGAGAATGTATATGCCCAGTTTCAAATGCTCACACAAGAAACCCAAAACACATGCAGCTTTCAAGCACTGATTTCATAATTTGGGACTAAAATGTATTCCATCCCTTTCAACACAGTCAGCTATCCATGTCTATATGTTCATAAAATATAGCTATTCAGACAGACTTTATGTTTTCAGTGTTTGATGTTTTTGTGTCTAAACATTCACCTTTCATCTGACAATGAGGGTGGACTTTAACATTCAAGTTCTATTCAAATTCTGTCCTTTGAATTTAAGACCTAAAAGTAGGGTTGCGGCTGTAGAACTGGTTCTCTCAGCATAACTGTATTGACTAAAAAGAACTATGTCAGCAAGTGGCAGCTTTAATTACCAGTGTGTTCAGCCACTACCACTTTGCTTGGCAGTTTGACTATTTATAAAAATAAAAGCTTCAGATGTGGTGTTATATAGCTCCCCGGGGCAACAGGAAAGTGCAGGGGGGAGGTGTGGGAGGAGCCTGCAGGGTCATGCCACAGCTGTCTTCTGTGGGACTGTAAATCAAGACACGACTCACACATGTGAGAATATCTTAGGAGGAAAAGGGCCGGGGCAGCTGGGGGGTCGCTGGGATGGATGGAGTAGCTGGGGAAGAGCCACTGAGATGGTAGAAAACAGTATGAATGGAAGCCCTTCTTTGACCTCTTATTTGTGTATTTCAATCCATAGGGTCAAATTACAGAAATTCAAAAGCATGACAAAATTGCAATATAAAATCACTACTTAAAACAGCATAAACTGTAGAACTAGTAATTAACCCATTTCCTTTTTTTATCTTTTACTTCTTTTTATTATTAGCTTGAGGAGATAAAGCCTTCTGCTCTGTGATGGCAAGGACTCAATCTGTGCTGGACAACTCTGTAGCCCCTGGTGGCTCAATGACCATTGGTTGAATTAATTCACTAATCTGATGAATTTCCTCATTATGTTCCCCTAGGAATGACACTGCTGGAATTAACATGGCTCTAAAAGTCAGGGCATCCTTTAGTAATGGTATTTCAAGTTTTTTTGTTTTTTGTTTTCAAAAGCAAAGGTATTTTAGTTATTTATTTTAATTGAATTTATAAAAACTAACAAAGTGTTTTTACTTTGTTAGTTTTTATAAATTCAATTAAAATAAATAACTGAAATACCTTTGCAAGAAGCAGAACAGTATTGAACAGACTGTCAAACTACAGCTGGAAGGCTCGGGAGGGTTGGGGGGGAGTTAAGAGATCAACTGAAGGACTTGTATGCATGCATATAAGCATAATCAATGGACACAAGACACTGGGGGGTAGGGGAGGAGGGGGGAAGGTCAAGGGGAAAAAATGGAGACTTAGTTAACACTCTTTGTAATACTTTAAGCAATAAAACAAAATGGAAAAAAAATGAAAAGAAAAAAAAACTAACAAAAGTAAAAACATACTCCTGCCCTCTTCTACTTTCTCCCCACCCCCATTCCCTCTGGCAAACATCATACTGTTGTCTGTGTCTATGAGGATTTTTTGTTTTGTTTTGTTTTTTTTTTGCTTAATCCCTTCACCTCTTTCACTCAGCCTCCCAACCCTTCTTCCTTCCGACAGCTGTCAGTCTGTTCTCTATACCTATGAGTCTGTTTCTATTTTGTTTGTTAGTTTATTTTGTTCATCAGATTCCATAACAAACCCCATATTATTGAACAAGAGAAAGAATTACAATGAGACCCTATATTCATGTTAGGAGTGTCTGTGTTTGATGCGGCAACTTTTTATTTTCTGCCTTTTTATTCTTGCCTCACCACAGCCTACTCCATTCGTCCTTCCTTCCTACTTTATCGGCCACATATCAACAAACATTCCCTGCACTCATGGATCAGACACTCTAGTGGGAAGAGAAAGACAATAAACATGCAGACAATTAGTTAAGTAACATGATTTCAATTAGTGATATGGAAAATAAAATGAGCACTAGGATAGAGAGTGACTGGATGGTGGGGGTGGGGATCTCAATAAAGAGAAGGCAACAGCCATGTAAGAAACTTCGAGTAGAACATTTCAGACCGTGGAAGCTTGTACAGAGAAATTGGTAATTCTCTGCTTCAAATTTTATCTTCCAGATTAAATTATTTTTCTCTGCAAACCCAGCCCCAATTTTCTTATAATACAGCATGTAACAGCCTAGCATAGGCTCTGGAATAGAGTAACAAAAGAGCAAAGGCTATGTGTAACCTTTGTCAAGCTCTAAACTGTCAATCACAGCCACCTATAAGCTGGTATCTCAACAAAGAGAAGCTTCCAGAAATCACAGAAAAGAGCCACCAGCAACAAAATGGGAGGTGTGCTATTAATGCTACTTAGATAATCTTTACTTTTCACATAACATTGGCCTTGCCAATTTGGTAACTTACCATGCCCAGTGTATTCAAAAGAATCAGCTTCGTCAGGGGTGTCGAGTTCATCCACATTGATATCGATTTCATCTGGACTGTCCAGGTTATCATCTGAGAGAACAGACCCTTCACTCTGGTCCAGAGAAAGATTGATATTTGGGGCTGTGAGCTTGATTCTCTGAGGATGAGTGTCATTAAGATCCAGTGAACTGGGTGGTTCTAAAGAAGAAACAGAATAAAAAATCAGGTATTAGGCCATATACATGACCAAGAGTGAGCATGGGAAAAACACTTTTAAAGCCTTTTTAGGGAAGGTAGGCCTGCTTAAAAACAAAAATCCTTCAATGGGATTTAGAACCCCCTTCTTGACCAGTAGCCTCAGTGCTGGCTTGTCCCAGCCCCCTTAGCCCTAGCCGTGCAGAAACAGGAAGTGGGAGCCATTGCTAAATTGGCAGGAAACTAGTTTTCAGAACTGCTCTGCTCAGATTTCAGAACTTAAAATTGACATAATATTAAATTTAATTTTATGGTGTGTGTTGTATAAGAAAGACAGTTAAGCTTACATATAACTGATCATGGTTCATGCAGACTAATCCTATGGAATGGAGGGTAAGAACTTTATCTGCTATGTTCACAGATAGTCCTCAAATACGTTTCTTCAGGTTCTGACAACTCTTGCAGATGATATGCAGTGGTATTTCTTTGGCTAGCATTCTGTCTTTATTTATTTTTAATAAAACTGAGGTAGCCTCCCAGATTACATTTTTTTTTTATTAAGGAGTCATAACATTACCTTTTATGTCAATATTGTTTGTCATTGGTTCCCATACCTTAAGGGATGGTCTTATGTTAAGGCTCCTGGAAATAGCTGCTACATTTTAATTGCTACTAATGTGTCATTCACTTAACAGAAGAACTGGAGAAGCAATTTTTAATCAAGTTGATCCTAATTAAATATTCCTAAAGATAGAATTTCAGGATTCTCTTTCACAAAGTATTTTGAAGGCCATTTGGTATACCTCTCAATTCCGGAATTCAAATCTGGTCTTTTCATAAGAAAGTTAACACCATTTTTTTGCCATTAAGATGTTCTGTATAGAACATCACCCAAACTATGTTCTGTGTAATGTTTCTATTATTTGAAAAAAATTCTGATTACCCATAAGTTTGAAAAATAATGGATTCTATATTACAGAAATTCTCAGAGCAGTACTATCCAGAAGAAATCTTTATAATGGCAAATGTTAAGGAATTGAAATAAACCTAGTGTAACTGAAGAACTGAACTTCTCCAATTTATTTTAACTTTAATTAATTTAAATAGCCACATATGTGTAGGCCATGAACACAGACAATAGTGTGGTAAAGGTCTGGGGTGAGGTGTGGGTTGGGTGGAGGGAGAAAGAGGGGAGGGGGGAATTGGATCATCTTTTAAAATTGTTAACAGTAAAAAAAAAAAAGTCACATGACTAGTATTCTGAAGAATGTACTTAAATGCTTAGACCGCCCCCCCCCCCCAAAAAAAAATTGACTCCCTTTTTCCTACTCCATTTAGGCTTGGCTGATAAGGTCAGGATTCAGGATCTTGGTATGATCCTGAAGTTAGTACAGTTTAAAGAAGTATCCTTAGAACAAAGTGGAAGTCATGTAGATTGCAAAATAAAATTTTAAATTTCTTTTTGAATATGCCTTGAGTTGTACACCCTTAGAGTACAGGGTTTCATTCCCTTTCTTTCTTTTTAATAACCAGGTTACTTGATAGCACATTTCTAATTTTAAACATTCTCACACTTAAGTGTAAAGTTGGTGAACTTAGATGTTAGTTAGAAATTGCTGTTATGATATATAGTAGCCAGTTATCACAGGAAGTGGAAACATTGCCAGATAAGGCCATGGTTCAGAATAGAAAAGGTGGCCCACACTAGTGAGCATCAACATTCAAGTCAACCTTGAAATTAACCAAATTGAGCCTAACACCTTCTTCACACATATTTCCCCTTCCCCTTCACAAGTTGGAGGCATAGGAAGTGTTCTCTCACTGAATAATGAAAATGTTTGAATATAGAATAGTGCTGAAGGAAATAAACAAGTGCTCCTCTCACCAGGCCTCATGTCTGCAGCACCAGGACTCAGCATTCCCTGCTCAAAGGGGATGTCCATTCCTACATCCTCTGGCAGTGGTCTGAAAGACAGCAAAGCAAAGAGTGTTTGAAGTTATGAGTGGTTTAATTTTCTTTGAAAGGGACACCCTGAGATTCCAGGATAACATTTTTAATTCACGTGGAATGAATCGAGTACGTGTACTGAATCCACGCTAAGTGGCCATAAATTAGAATGAAGACCTTCTCGGTTGCTGTGAATGAGAACCATGGACACCAGTATCACCCAGTGCATGTGGCCTGTCACTCCTCCTACCAGCTCACATAAGTAAACACACCCCAAATAAAAAACCCAGAAACAGGAAAAGCAAAGCACTAATAAAATATACTTAAGAGGGTATTAATACACATCCTATATAATAAAGAGGGAATATGCAACTTGACCATCACTCCAGTCAATTTGCACCCACAGCTGAGGCTAAGTTCCTATAACAAGCCTTAAGGAGCAATCAGCAGGGACCTGAGGCTGTGCGCCCACCCACCTCCTCTATGGGGCTTGACAGGAGACCTCAGGCCATGCTCCCCACCCTGGCCCCAGGCCAGGGGACCTGAGGCTGTGCCCCCCACCCAGTAGGACTTGATGGGGGCCCTCAAGGTGTGCCCTCTGCCCTGGTGTTGGGCCAGGGGACCTCAGGCCATGCTCCCCACCCCAGCACCAGGCCAGGGGACGTCAGGCTGTGCCCCCTGCCCCGGTGCCAGGCTGGGGGATCACAGGCCACTCCCTCCGCCCAGCAGGGCTTGATGGGGGACCTTAGGCCATGCCCCCCTGCGCTGGCACCCAGGGGACCTGAGGCTGCACCCCCCACCCCACCTGGCAGGGCTTGACAGGGTGGGACCACCTGGGTCTGGATCTAGCCCAATGAAGGGGGGCTATCCAGGTTTGGGTCTCGAGTGATTTTGAGGTGCACGTGGGTGGTTGATGACTTGACTCTGGGTTCCATGATGCACCCCAGACTCTGACAGGAGGAAGATTTTCATATACGTTTTACTAATTTTCTTTAATCTCTGACACTTCTATTATAGAGAAAGGGCAAGTAGTAATATTAAAATATTTTCTCTAATTAATCCCCTTTTAATGTGCACGAATTTCGTGCACTGGGCCACTAGTTTTTCAATAATAAAGGAATATATGTGCTTTGGAGTAAAGATAGAACTGACTTTGTATATATCTCTTCCTCTGTGTAAATTTGTTCCCCACCCCTGAAGCAGCAACTAAAAAGATGTAAAGAACTGAGGAACAAAAGACACAAGCTTCACTCTTGTGGTGGAGATGGGACAATGGGATTACAATAATGATGATATCACCAATAACTGAATGCTGTTCCTCAGAGTGAAGTAAATGCCTATATCCTTACCCATCAACCCCACAAACCTCTTCCAAAACACAACCTCGGGGAGTTTCTCAGAACATTTGCTGTGATTTCTACCATCTATGTTCTCTAAAATGAACCCTGCACCCTAACAGAAAAACAGAGAGCAAGAGATTAATGTGTGAGTCAAAGGCAATAATGTATTGGCAGGAACAAGATGATCTGTGCCAAATACAGACACATCACACAGGGTGGCAGCAGACCAAACTGTCTGTTGGTAGAGGTGAGAGTGGTAAGAAGAAAAAAAAAAGGCCTGCACTAGGCCCCAGTTCTGAAAGTCTTGGGACCTAGCGGGATGGATGTTTGGGTTTCCTGTGCTGGGGCTGCTTTTCAGAATTCTTTACAACAATCCTTGTCATCTGAAGTTTTCTGTGTATTCTCCTCGACATGGACCCTGCATTGCATAAAGTGGCAAAGGGCTGCTATTGAGAGCAGCTGGATTCAAATCTTAGTCTGTCACTTGTCATATGGCAAGTTATTCAGTTTGCTCACCAATAAGAGAAGAATACCTGCAAATAACACTGAAAGACTGAAAATGTTATCTATTATTGTTGTAGCTCTTTTTGCCATCTATTATAGCTGCCTCCTCCAATAGCCTTGAAACTTCATGAGGACAGAAACTATGTCTGTCTTCTTTACTGTTATTTCTCCAGCACCTGCTAGAAGTAAAACACTGATAAATACTGAATTACCGAGGTAAAAATATCCAAAATGTACAATTACCTTATTTTCTGCCTACGAGTCAACCTAAAAAAAAAAAAGAAAAGATAGCATACCACTCACTATCAGCCTGACAGAATACATAAGGGTACATACCTTAAGTGCAAAATAAATATAAGGGTTTTTAAATAGATAGTATTAGTCTTAAATTTTTGTAGATTTTGTTACTGTTTGTAAGTTATGGGCAACATCATGGAACAATAGAAAGAGTCCTACATAGGAGGTCATAATTCCACTGTTAGTACTGACAAGCTAAGGAAATTAGCTGACCATCTTTGTGATTTTAAATGGTGATAATAAATACCTAACATCACAGTGACTGGAAAATATAAAACGCATGGGAGTATTTGTAAATTATAAAGCATTGAGTAAATTTAAGGTTTTACCTCCCCTCATTTTAAATACAATAGCAGAATCAGCGATTTTGTGTCATGGTTGGACAAAACATAATTGAGGTCACTATAATTTTAGCACTAACCCAGGTAAGGAAAAATTTCAGTACATCCCCACAGAGCCTGTCCATGCCACAGAACCTTAGTGAGCAGAGCTCCTGTCTCTCAATATTTCTTTGTAACACAGAGCAGAGACCCTGTCACGATGGTGCTAGAAAGCCAGATGTGGCCTATGTGGGGGAAGGTCAATGCTGAGGCTGTGATCAGGGGGTGATCAGAGCAGAGGCACTCTCACACACTTATGGATATTGCAGACGTTTTAGGAAACCCCAGGGACAGAGAGGGAAAGCTGAACCCAAGTTGCGCGGATTATAAATACTTCAACCACATTCGCACATCAGGTCCATAAATATTTGCAGAAACAAACTGGTCCAACAGAGTACTGGGTGATCGAACAGAATGGAGGTTTACAATTGGTAATGGAAGCCTCTTGGGATCAGTTAGGTAACAAATCAGTCCAGTGTGAAGGCATGTTCTTCCTTATTAAGCCATAGCACTAGTTAATTTGGGGTTTTCTGTGTACAGACTGAAGCAAGCTACCAAAGCAGCTGAGGGAATTGCAAACACACTAGTGTGACTCTACTAGGGCTGATCTCCCAAAGAGATGCTCAGCTCCAGGTCGCCATCTAGAGGATGGATCCAGAACTGTTGTTTACTGACTGGTTTGTAAATCATTAGGAACCAATTATTTCATCCCCTATTTCTGGGTCTTGGCCTTCGGGCACATGGTAAATTGTACTTTCCTGCTCTCCTGTGAAGTCAGGGTGACCACCAAGTTGCTTTGACAAATGAAATGAGGATGCGAGTGGCAGGTATCAATTTTGGTCAGAAGAATTAGGAGCAAGTGTCCTGGTGGCCACAGAGAGGCTCTGGCAGGCTGTAGCCTGGTTCCTGGGGGGCGCTGAGGACCCGACTAAAGCTCGCTGGATATGTGAACAAGGAATAAATGTTTTGTGTGTTTAATCCCGAGATTGGGTTTCTTGGTTACCTCTTAATCTTTATTTCTTGTTTTGAAGGAAGTAACTGATTCAGACTGTTATCTAACCTGGGTAACCTATTTCCCACATTCTCAGCCTAGGGTCATGTTGATGGTACACATCTCCTTGTCTGTGTGGCTAAAGCATGAAAGAACATTTTAAAAAAAAATGGTAACAAAAGCTAGGAAGGGCATCAAATACTCTTAGTTATTCCATAAACCTGAATATTAATATATCACCTTTATGGTTTTTTCATAGCCATCTAGCACTTGCAAATTTAGTATTTTTCTTTAAATTGGTTTATTTTAGCTAAAGAGATTTGTTTTGAAAGGAGTGCTTGTATCAATAATATTTATGGAAATTAGAATCACTTGCCTAAAAATATGCATATAAGTTAAATATAATCAAAATAAAACAATGCTATTACATTCTCTTTCTCTGAGACTTTCTCTCTTTGCTAAAAAGGGTCTGGCTGGATAATGCCAGGTAACATCATAAATACAAAGAAGTGCTGTATAAGACAGAACACCCCAGTAGGGTGTGTGCAGAAGGCTGTTGATCAATATCCCTCTCCCTTCTTTGTAAAAAATCAATAATATATATATATATATATATATATATATATATATATATATATATTTTTTTTTTTTTAAAGGGATGATAATAACCTCTACCCTTTGGCCTTGGAAAGCCTAGTCTGCTTGAAATCTTGGGTGGGAAATAAAACAACCCCTGAGAATTGGAGACACTAACAGTGTGCCAAGCATGTCTTAATTTATATTACCTGAATGGTGCAGGAAACCCAAGTCAAGAAATTAAAATAAGAATTCATCTAGGACCATTGAAGACCTAGACCCAGCCTATGGTTCCAGAAGAATCAAATGTGACTACTTGGTAGTGCTACTTTTACAACCTAGAATTCACTGGGGATCTAGCTAGGGGAAAGAAAAAACTCTCCAAAAGATAAGCTCATACCAAAATACAGCCCTCCCTCCCTCAAAAAAGACTATAAGCTACACTAGAAAAGAAACACTATGAGAGATTGCCAGCAGTACAGTAAATAGAGGATCTATACTAATAAAAGGGTAATATGCTAATTATACAGGTCGACTGGCAATCTTCCGACTTCTTTCTGGACAAAGCCATGTTAGTGGGGGCCGAGACAGAGATAGTTAGGAGCAATTAGGCCAGCAGGGGAGGGCAGTTGGGGGAGATCAGGCTGGCAGGGGAGCAATTAGGGGTGATTAAGCAGGCAGACAGAGGTGGTTGGGGCAATCAGATAGGCAGGCAGAATGGTTAGGGGTGATCAGGCAGGCAGGCAGGTGAGCAGTTAGGAACCAGCAGACCCAGATTGTGAGAGGGATGCCCAACTGCCAGTTTAGATCCAATCCCAGCCTAAACCAGCAGTCGGACATCCCCCAAGAGGTCCCTGATTGGAAAGGTTGCAGGCTGGGCTGAGGGAACCCTCCAACCCCCTTCACGAATTTTGTGCAACAGGCCTCTAGTTCATAATAAAAATCCTAAAAACAAACAAACAAACAAACAAACAAACAAAAACAATATGAAAGAGATTGTAATGATTAAAGAGTAATTTTTAAACCTTTGCTGTGATAAAGCAGTGAGATTTGGATTGTTTGTCTAAGCAGGTATGGTTACCTACCCTGAGGAGCCATGCTGATTAAAACAGGGACATCTAAAAATAATAATGCAGACGTGTTGGCCATAAAGTGCTATAAAAAGATATATCACAAATACTAACCACAGGAAAGCTAGACCCAACAGCATTAAAGTCAAATTAAAAAAAAATAACTTTAGTCAGAAAAGCATTTTAATAATAAGTTATTATTTTACAATAAAAAGACTAATTGAGAAGATGTAATAATCCAGAGCCAATATGCTTTTAACAACATAGCCTAAGACTGAAACAAAAACTGGATGTAAATTATAAAGAGAAATTAACTCCATGGGAAATAATTTGAATACACGTCTTAAGAATTTATAAATCAACCTGAAAAAATACATAAGACTATAGAAGATCTAAACAATGTAATGATATAACTTGATCTGTTGGACAGATTTGCACTCAATAAAAATACACAATTTTTTCAACCTCACAAAAAAACTGACTATATAATGTAGAATGTCTCATGAAATACCAAAAGTCAGTATTCTTGAACTTCGGGGCCATATATCTAGAAATCAATCACAAACAGACAGTTTGAAAACTGAAAAACACACTTATAAGTAACTGAACAATAAAGTCCTCTACATAAAAACTTGTGAAAGCAGCTAGAGAAATTTCTAGAGAAAAATAGATAGCCCTAAATTCAGATATTAGGAAATAATGGGCTCAATTAACTAAGAGTTCAACTCCACACAGGAAGCTGGAAAAACTATGCTCTTATGCGAAGCAACGTTATTTCATCATGAACACCACCAAGCAGGGGAATGGTGACGTAACTGGAATTCTCCAGTTTGAGATGGGGTCCCACGTGCATGAGTAGAGTTTATGTTTCTGGTACCTATGCTTCTTAATAAGGAAGCCAGTACCCGGGAGCATGGCAGTCCTGACACCACAGAGTACAGGACCACAAATGCAAAACTTGTGGACACAGTGAAATGTACCTTGGTGCCTTTAGTCCAGGTACAAAGGTAAGCACGTTCCCCATTTTACATCCTTCCAGCATTTCTGAATCCGGAGGGATTTAGTGGTTGTTGAAGGATTAGCCTTGCCTGAGCTCAGGTGCCTTTTTATAGGAAACGAGCAGTGAGCCAAGACTTGGCCTCACACACACGCAGACAACATTTCTAGATGATAATGTTTCCTGACAGGCATGGACACCGCAGCCCTTTGGGGCAACAAATCATTCTTACAAGATTGGCAGCTAAAAAAATACACCTCCACAGGAGTGAGGCAGCAGGTTAAAATGTTAATTGTTCTTTAGAAAAGTACTGCACGGTTATGCTGCTATGGTTTGGGGAAATGATTACATAAAGAGAAAGTACCTTTATGTCAGAGTTCCTAAAATTCTCTTGGCTTCCTTCTAGTCAAGATAGACTGAACTGATAAAGTTACTCTCTCTAGAAATGGAGATAAAGAGAAAACAAGAAAAAACAAACAAAACCTTTCAGAAGGTGCGCACCTTCCTTTGTTAAGTACATAAATTAGCCCTTTAAAGCCCAGTGGCTGGAGGACTGCCATTTCAGGATTCTTGTCTGATAAAGGAGGCTGCACAATTTGAGGCAGGAGTCCATGGCACTCTGTAAGCCCTAGGGCGCTTATCAAATTACTCAATGAGGAGGCAAGACTGGTTTCACACTCATCAAGCTGATACCCAGGACAGGAGGGGAGTGTAGGTCCCACAACAAAAAGGAAGCTGGGTTGGAGCTCATGAAATAAGGTGTTTGGCAACAATTAGCTGCCTAGCTGGGCTTCACTCCCCCTAGAATGGAAGTGCTGTGGCCCCTGGGAGTCAGCAGCTGAGGCAGATGAAGAAGGGGGTGAACGTAAGGAAAGTGGAAGACGGTAGAAAAAAGGAAGATGGACACCGAGCACTCACCCACTTATCACATTCTCTGGGGGTTCTGCAAAAACTCACAAACCATAACCATCTGCTCTCAGAGGAGAAGGACATGATGCCATCTCCTTACCCAGAGCTGGATTCTAAAAATATGCAGGTAGCAAAACCACCTGCAGTACCCAGGACCCTTGGGTAAGTTCTTGAATGGCTCCCTGAATTGTAGCATATGCAGTTTTGTGTGTAAAATTCTTTACAGTATATCTTATGAACACTAAAGTTTGAAAAGCAGTGAGCAGAAATAGAAGGAAAGCCTTTAAATGCCATTTAAACCATTTGTTTTTCAGACAATAATTAAATCCTTGGTTGTAAATGGGGGCCTCATGGAGGGCAGGCGCTCCCAATGCTTAGGGCCTGCCGTGGTGGAAATCACTAAATCAATACATTTTGAACAAACGGCCTTATTTAGATTCGTAAGGATGTCCTGCTCTTCAGCAAATGCTTCTCATTCTTGCTACATATTAGAACTTAATTATCAAAATCCCCTACCAACAAATTATTTTTGATAATTAGTTAAGTTTTTGTGAAAACATAATTTAGAAATGTTAGGTGACTCTTATAGATGTGAATTACAATGAAGTAACTGCTATAAACCTAATAGGTAAAGTTCGCCCAGTGTAGATTTCCCTGTGCCCTCTCCCTTAGAGACAAGCTCCTCTCTGGCAATGTTATGCACCAGTAGGGGCAGGTAAGGCTAAGCAAGGAAGAGGTTCTTCGGAAGGCAAGGGAAGAGAAGTGCACCATGGTTTGTCTTCAAGGTTAAAGATGAGTCTGCAGTGCCAGGTACAAGCCTTAGCACAGACTCCTGCAACCACTCGCCCACCTCCCATGTCTGCAGCTCAGCATCCCCAGGAATTTCTCCTTGGTGCAGACCTGTCTGTAAATGCCTCCATGCCCTAAGCTCCTGGCCAAGGAAATATGCTCATGAGGGTTTCCCTCTCCTCGCAGGGCAATGCAACATCTGCACTGTCGTAGATTGGTTTTCTTCCCCTAAGTCACTCAAGAGCATGGTCAAGCTGGCACCAGCACCAGCACCAGGAATGTGAACAGGTGCCTACATGGATACTCTTCCAGCTGCTCAAGCAGTTCTATCTGCTGACCCACAGGGTGTGGCAGAGGACCTCAGTCTTTACCTTCTCTAGAGCTGGGTCAGCGAAGTGTTCCTGTCAAGGGCCAGGTTCTAAATATGTTGGGCTTTGCAGTCTCTGTCACAACTATTCAACTATTGTCGCACAAAAGTAGCCATAAACAATCTGTAAATGAATAAGTGTGGGTGTGTCCCAATAGAACTTTAGGTACAAAAACAGGCAGTAGACTAGATTTGACCTGGAGCCCTCGTTTGCTGGGCCTTGCTCTAGATGAGAACAACTTGAATAATATTTCATTTCTCAAAGTTGGATGTGTTCTGAAAATTGTGAAGCATTAATATTTTGTGCAAGTGGCACTCCAAAATGGGGTTGTGTGAGTATAAAGTATGTAAGTTAATGATAATTTGGGGCCGTATTTATAAAAAATTTAAATGCAGATAGCACAGAATATTCACAGATATATATCAAGATATATGTAAAAGATGTTTACTGAAAAAGAAAACTTTTTTTGAGCAGTATGAATTTGACGATGATACAAACATGAAATAATAAAAATTTCAGAAAATATTACTCATATTATATTGTAATATTTACTATTACTCATTATTTAATACTAGGGGCCCGGTGCACAAAAATTTGTGCACTCGGAGGGTGGGGGTCTCTCAGCCTGGCCTGTGCCCTCTTGCAGTCTGGGACACCTCGGGGGGGATGTCCACCTGCTTGGCATGCCTGGCCAGCCTGGGTGAGGGGCTGAGGGCCATTTTCAGGCTGTCCACAGCCCCTTCAGGGTTCGTGCACTGGGGGGTGGGAGGGCTGGTGAGAGCAGGCCTGGACATTTCCCACCAGAGGGCCCACGATCACACACGCCTGGTGGGCCCCCACCGCTGAGGCGACATACCTGGCACAGAGCTAGGTGGCAAGCCAGGGGCGGACGCTGGTGCAGGATCCCTCGGTGGGGCCCTGCT
>PVJC01031996.1:8002-20314 GCA_004026665.1 Murina feae | reverse complement strand
TCACTGCATCTGCCCCGAGTGTGTTCCTTGTGGATCTGTTTTGTTTAGGTTAGTCCCACTCTGGCCACTGGGTGGGGGCTGGCTCCTGTATCTTTAAGGAGGCGTTGATTAAGCCTGTGCCTTAGGCTACTCAGTCTTTTATCTGCAAAAGCCTCTGACGCAGCTTGGGAGGGGCGGGGCCTCGGGGAGTTTGCAGGGCGAGCGGAGCAAATAGCTATGGCGCTTCTCAGCCCTGCGCTGAGAGACACCAGGTCTCTGTGTCCCACGGTAATTGCTGCAAGCAACGCTGAGAGAAACCCGCTTTGAATTTCCTCCTGGTGCCAGTCAGTCCCCCTTCTCTGGGTGTCTGGGTCCTCAGAAACTCGCTTGGAACTGGAGTTCAGAGCCGCTGGGGACTTGTGGCTGTCTCCGTTTTGGAAAAGAACCGCGTCCCCCGGCGCCAGCCCTTCCCTGAGCCCCGTGTGCGCGCCTCCGTACCTCTGTACTTTGCTTCCGCCGCTCCTCTGAGTCTCAGACTCTTCTCTAGTTGTAGGATTTTCACTCAGCCAGCCTTCCTGTGGGTGCGAGTGGTGTCCATGTGTTCTTTTCGTGGTTTTTCTGAAATAGTTGTTCACGGCTGCATTTACGGTGTCTACCCTATGCCGCCATCTTGTTTCTCCCCCCTAGTCAGATGCATTTTTACCTTCTGAAAGTGGTGATATATTAATTAGGTATGATTTTACCTTCCTGAACCCACAGAACCCTCACTTTCCATGCTTCAGTGCTTTTCCTTAGATGTTCCCACCCTACCAGCACAGCCTGTCCCATCAGATCATCCCATACCTGCTCACATACTCTCTCCTCCTTGTCTTCCCAGGTTCTCCCAGCGAAAATTCTTTCTCTTACATCTGAACTCCTATAGCAACTTTAAAGGCTTGTAATGCCGTTACTTCTATCTCTGTATTATCCTCTCAGTAGTTTATAAATTCATGTCAGGGACCATGCTTAATCTTGTCATACAGTCTCTTGAGCTTAGTAAGAACTCCATGTATGTTTGGTAAGTTAAATTAATGAGATAAATCTAAGAAAAACTTATTGAAAAAAGTCTACTATATCAATAGCCTCCACTTAACTCATTAATAGCTACATCCCTGAAGTCTGATCATTGTAGAGAATTGTTCCAATTAAAGTTACAAATGCCTTTCTAGTGCATAATTCTGGGACATCTTTTTATCCATCAGCTTCTTCCACCTCTTTGCCACCTTTGGATATACCTTTCTGTAATCACTTCTCACCACCCCTGGCTTCCTCTATCTTTTTTATTACTTCACTGATTTTGTTCTTTATGTCACATTCCCATAAATTAATGCTTTTTAAAAAGTTTTTGTTCTCTCTTTTTTCCCCTTCTCTGTATATCTTCAGGCATCTCATTACTCTGGTTTTGTTTGTTTGAGATTGGGGTTAGGGAAGAAATTGAGGAGCTTAAATGAAGGGTTAGATTCTCTCAGGATCTAAGCAATTGAGAAAGTAAAATAAGACACAGGTAGCCATATGGCAACTAATAAACTATGTTGTCAGTATAGTCCATTTAGTTCCCACACAGCAATCAAAGTTCATATTGAAAAATATAAATCAGATTATGTTACTCCCCTGGTTTTAAGCAGAAGTTTTTCACTGCTATTGAGATATAATGCAGACATCTTTCTACGGGCGCCTCCACACGGCCTCCTGTGGATCTGGTTCCTGTTTGCCTCTCTGATCTTATTTCCCACCCTTCTTGTGTTTCCCACACTCTGTGTTCCAGCCACTCTGGACGTCTCTCTGTTCCGTAAATGCACCACAACTTACTTTTCCTTCTGCATAGAATTCTTTGACCCTTGATCTTTTCTTGGCTGGCTCCTGTCTTCGAGTCTCAGTCCATATGTCACTTCCTTAGAGAATCCTTTCCGAAACACTCTATCTAGTATTGCCTGTACTTCCATCCTTGGCCACTATTACATTGTTGAATAGTCTTCATACTTATCACGGTCACAAATTACTTTATTCATTTATATGTTTACTTGTTGTTGGGTTGTGTTTTTTTTTTAATTGATTTTTTAGAGATAGAGGAGGGGAGAGGGATAGAGAGAGAGAAACATTGATGAAAGAGAAACATCAATCAGCTGCTTCCTGCACGCCCCCCACAGGGGAGCAAGCCAGCAACCTGGGCAAATGCCCTGACCAGGAACCAAACTGGTGGCCTCTCTTGGTTCCTGGCTTGATACTGAACCGCTGAGGTACACCAATTGTGCTGTTCATTTGTGTGTGTTTTATAATATACATATTTTATTGATTTTTTACAGAGAGGAAGGGAGAGAGACAGCGTTAGAAACATCGATGGGAGAGAAACATCGACCAGCTGCCTCCTGCACACCTCCTACTGGGAATGTGCCCACAACCAAGGTACATGCCCTTGACCGGAATTGAACCTGGGACCTTTCAGTCCCTAGGCCGACGCTCTATCCACTGAGCCAAACCGGTCAGGGCTATGTGTTGTTGTTTTTTAACCTCCCTGACCAAATTATAAATTTCTTGAGAGTAGGAGCATTCTTGTTCTTGCTTACAATTGTATCCCTAAGTCTAGTGTGAAGTACAGTAGTTGCTTAATAAATGTGTTAAATTAATGAACAGAGAAATACCTTTTTCATCACTTCCATCCCTATATATTATACTTAGCTTTCCTCTCCAGCTTTATTGTGATATAATTGACAAATAACATTGTGTAAGTTTAAGGTGTACAATGTGATGATTTAATATACAAATATATATCTATCAAAATAGATAAATAGACAGACAGACAGATAGAGAGGGAAAATATGCAAATTAGGCCAGGATGCCATAATGGGTAACGACTACACAGGAGGAGGTTGCGTGTGCAGGTGAGGCGTGGAGCGGAGACGAAGACAGAGATGGCGCGCCCTGTCTTGGGCCTGCGCGCCACCCCCACCAAAGTCAGAGCGGACAGGGACAGGGGGACTAGGCCACAGCCTCTGCGGCTGAGCACAGGCCTGGAGAGGAGTCTTCATATTTATCACTGTCACAAATTACTTTATTCGTTTATATGGTTACTTTTTAATTGATTTTTTAGAGATAGAGGAGGGGAGAGGGATAGAGAGATAGAAACATTGATGAAAAAGAAACATCAATCAACTGCTTCCTGCATATCCCCCACAGGGGAGCAAGCCAGCAACCTGGGCAAATGCCCTGACCAGGAACCAAACTGGCGGCCTCTCTTGGTTCCTGTGGAAGCAGCGCAGCTCCCTCCTGTGGCTCTCTTCCACCTCCCTCGAATTGCATGGTTCCCGTGGAAGCAGTGCAGCTCCCTGTGGCACGCTGCGGTTCCCGCTGGCTGCTGCGGAAGTGGCGGGCAGCCAACTGCGAGCAATGGGCTACTAGTATATAATAAAACTAGGGGCCTGGTGGACAAAATTTGTGCACTCGGCCGAGGGGGTCCCTCAGCCCAGCCTGTGCCCTCTCGCAGTCTGGGACCCCTCAAGGGATGTCCACCTGCTGTCGTGCCTGGCCAGCCTGGGTGAGGGGCTGATGGCTGTTTTCAGGCTGGCCAAGCCCCCCAGTGGGGACCCTCACCCCATGGGGGTGTGGCCAGCCTGGGTGAGGGGCTGAGGGTCATTTTCAGGCTGGCCACATCTCCTTTAGGGTTCGGGTCCCTACTGGGGTACCTCGCCAGCCTGGGTGAGGGGGTGCTGAGGGCCATTTTCAGGCTGCTCACAGCTCCCATTGACCCAACGTCCCAGCCAGGCTAGCTGGAATCAGGTTTCTGGGGTTTATTTATCTTCTATAATTGAAACTTTGTTGTCTTGAGCGGAGGCCAGAGCCTGCCTAAGCAGGCAACGAAGCCTCCTGTTTGCTTCAGCTCCGTGGCTTCTATAATTGAAACTTTGTTACCTTGAGGGCCTAGGCAGGCAGTTTTCTCCATCGCTGTTGCAACAGAAGCCTCCTGTTTGCTTCAGCTCCGTGGCTTCTATAATTGAAACTTTGTTACCTTGAGGGCCTAGGCAGGCAGTTTTCTCCATCGCTGTTGCAACAGAAGCCTCCTGTTTGCTCTAGCTCTGTGGCTGCCGGCTGCCATCTTGGCTGGGTTAATTTGCATACAGCTGCTCTGATTTGCTGGTGGATGTGGTTTGGCTGGTGGGTGTGGCTTAGGTGTAACAGAGTGAGGGTCAGTTTGCATATTACTCTTTTATTAGATTAGATGATTATATTACCACAATAAGGTTAGTTAGCACATCCATCATCTTACATCGTTACCTTTTTGTGGGTATGTATACGTGTGGCTAGAACATTTAAGATCTGCTCTCTTAACAGTACAGTACAGTGTTGTTAACTATAGAATGCTTGGCTTTGTATGTGTTTTTGTTTTACCTGTTGGCTACTTGAGGGGACTTTTTAAAAATACTTGCATCTCTAAGACATACATATGGTAGCTAACAGAATATATGTGTTGAATGTATACCATTACAAGTGGGATCTGAAAATGTAGCTTGTTCATTGCATAGTTGGAGCTTTCTAAGCCTCTCCAATGACTGGAAAGACTGAGCCCCATTCTTCATACTTCCTTTATGTTCCTTTTATTCGCTTCAGAAACCAGACACAGGAAGCATCTGACCATAAAAAAAGATTTCCAGTAAATGCTAGGTTTCCTCATTGGACAAAGTCCTGTGCAGCAATGCTATGTTGGACTTTGGTCTGGAATTCTGTTCGGTCACCTGTATAGCACACCACATGGCCCCCTCTGGCCTGTGAGCTAGGAACAGCTGGAGCCCGGGCTGCTTGAGTAAAAACGACATATTCGTTAGCCAGAGAAATCCGATTATTCTTGTTCTGTTTCTTGCAAAGCAAACTTCTCAACTTGTTGAATATTGAATTTTCTCTTTTGTTGTCAAAGTGGTTTATAACTAAAGTGATCTCACATCCTTTAGAATAAACACAAATAATAATTGGCCAAACGAATTCTCAGGTCTGTGGCTTTAATGCTCAAGTGACACCAA
The DNA here is from genome assembly GCA_004026665.1 of Murina feae. Taxonomy (NCBI): domain Eukaryota; kingdom Metazoa; phylum Chordata; class Mammalia; order Chiroptera; family Vespertilionidae; genus Murina; species Murina feae. The sequence continues at coordinate 15,287 of PVJC01031996.1, read as the reverse complement.
AACTTACACAAAGCGTGAATGTGTCACTAACTTCCTTCAGAAATTCCTACTCTCTTATTTGCATCTTTGGCTGTTTGAAGACACAGCCCACTGCCACTAGAAATGATATTTGTGAAAACTCTGACTTTTCTTCCAGGGAGACTCATCCTTTTGGTCTTTGCATTCCCATGTCACACTTTATTTTAAGTGGATATTAACTCGTCTGTCTTCCTTGGCTGGAAGGCAAAAAACTGTCTCTTACTTGGCTCCCTGTCTCTAGTGCAGGCATACCTCGAAGATCAGGCAAGTTTGGTTCCCAACCACTGTAATAAAGCAACATCACAATAAAGCAAGTTGTAATCTTTTTGCTGGTGGAGGGACTTGCCTTCAATTTGTAGAAAAACACAATAGCCCTTGCCGGGCAGCTCAGCTAATTAGAGCATCATCCCATAGGCCAAAAGGTTGTGGATTCGATTCTAGGTCAGGGTGCATACCTAGGTTGTGGGTTCCATCCCCAGTCAGGAGTGTACAGGAAACAACTGACCAATGTTTCTCTCACATTGATGTTTTTCTCTCTCTCTCTCTCTCTCTCTCTCTCTCTCTCTCTCTCTCTCTCTCTCTCTCTCTCTCTCTCATATCAATAAAATGAGGCATGCCGGCACATGATAGGTACGTGATGATATTTGTGGGAAGGAGGGAAGAGTTTTTGAAAAGCTCAGTCTATTTAGGAATTGGTGTAGCTGAGGTATATTTAAGTGGCATGAAGCAAGGATGCCTCAGTAACTAGGGAGAAGAGCTGCACAGGGAAGGTGGGCAAGAACCTTCCATCCTTCTGCATGATGCCCGTGTGTTAGAGGTTAAAAACCTAGAGCTGCGTTCGAGTTCTCTTTTCTAACTTTTTTTCCTGATGATATAAGTAATGCATGTTTACTGTAGAAAAATGTCAAGAATACAGAAAATAAACACCACCTATAATTCTTAATATTTGTTAACATTGTTAACATTGTCTTTTTTCTTTTAGTCTTAGGTAAGTTTTAGTCTGTTGGTTAACTTTTAGCCTTTTTTCTTTACGTTTAGATGGAAAAGTTTAAGACGTTATTTCATGACTGCTCGTGAGTACAAAGTGGATAAAATACCATTGGAAAAATACTTGTCAAGTGCAATGAAAATTTGAGATGCTGTTTTTATTGTTGTTAATCTGGGCAGTGAGCGCCTCAGAAAGCCTTTCCTAATCTTCAGGTGAATGCAATCTCTCACCTAGAAAGTTCCTTGGGCACTTTTCTTATCCCCTCGCACTGATTTGTGGGAATGTTTGCACCTTCCTAGGATGAGGCCAGGCTTGAACCTCTGAAGGCCAGTTCAAGGTTGACTTGAATTGAATGAGAATTTATATGCATCACGGATTTCCCCCCAACCTGTGAAATATCACTCAGATGATATCACCTGTGAAAGAAAGCAAGGGCATTTCCTAGTTTATTTCTTTGTTTAATAGACGTATTGACTACTTTCTGTGTGTTAGTCACTGAGCTGGCATCAAAGCCTCAAAATGCACAGACAATGCTTGTCCTCAGGGAACTTGCAGTTTAATGAGAGGGAAAAGAGAAGTAAGCAAGGATGATGTCACACTATAATAATGCCATAATAGCAGCTTGGAGATGGCCTGGAGGAGAGAATGCACAGAATTGATCAGAGGAGGCTTCAGAATGAGGGATGGTTGAGCTGGGTCATTTTGGAAACATGGGGTGTTGTTGGTTTTCCATGCAAACAAAACAGTATGTCCCATGTAGAAAATATGAGGTACACATCTCTTTGGGGAAATGGAAATGGTTTGGCATGTCTAGAACATGAGGTACATTAGCGGTAGCAAGTGAGGCAAGATGGTGAAGAATTTGAATGTTAGAGCTTGGACTTTTTGTATGGGCCATGGGGAACCACCGAAACCTCTTATTTTTAAAAAAATATATTTTATTGATTTTCTACAGAGAGGAAGGGAGAGACATAGAGTTAGAAACACCGATGAGAGAGAAACATTGACCAGCTGACTCCTGCACACCCCCTACTGAGGATGTGCCTGCAACCAAGGTACTTGCCCTTGACCAGAATCGAACCTGGGACCCTTCAGTCCACAGGCTGATGCTCTATCCACCGAGCCAAACCGGCCAGGGCATACCGAAGCATTTTAATCAAAATCAAAGACACAGTCAGGTATACCTTTTAGAAAAATCATGTGTTAGTATAATGGATGATGAAAATGGGCTAAGTTGAAGGTAGGTGTGTGGTTAGGAGGGTATCAGAACAGTTCCAGCAAAAAAGGCAGATGTTTAGGAACAAATCTGTAGAGACAGTAAGAAAATCAGTGGTTGCTTGAAGCTAGAGGTGGGGGAGCAAGGCGTGACTGTAAATGGGCACGGGGAGCTTTTTAGAGTGAAGGAGATGTTCTCAATCTTCATCCGTGTGGTGATGGCTGCACAGCTCTGTAAACTTTCTAAAAATCACTGAATTGTACTCATAAAATGAGTGAATGTTGGAGTATGTAAATTATACCTGAATGAAACTCAGAGACAGTGATGGTGGGGGGAGAGTCAGGGGCTTCTTTTCTGAAACAGCAATAGCATTAAGAGGAGACAGATGTGAGAAACGGTGATAAAGAATTAGAATTTGTGAGAGTTAGATGTTGATTGTATCTCATATGATGGTCACCTATCTATTCAGCCAAGTGTCCTAATTGTGCTTCTACAGTTTTGTAAAAAGATGTGGGTTTCAAAGCATATGGATCTGCCCTTAACTAGCAATACAGAGAATATCTGCCTCTGGATTCTTACAAAAATCATACCCTTTAGTCCTCTGCCACCCACTTCTTTGTAAATACTTGGTTATGAGGGGGGAGAAAAGTGTGAAAGATTGCCTGAAGGATATATGGTCCATTCATTTCTCTAGGATTATTACTCAGCAGTAGTTGTTGAGGGCCAGATCTTACCCTGGTAATGTAGCAGTGAAAAAAGTAAATACAGTGTCTGTCTTAATGGGGCTTATAGTCTAGCAGTGGGGATAGATGTTATTTACAGTTATGGTAACTATCGTGTCATATGTTCATGTGCACTAAGAGAAAATGTCATACTAATTGAGATCTGAAGAATAATGCTGGAATGGGGTGTGGCTATGGACACTGGTCCTGTATCCATTCAACTGGCATTCTTTTGTGGTGAGTGAACCTTTTCAGTGTGATCTCGTTTAAGTCTGGAGTCTCTGAGTGATCCTGGGCCTTAAGTTATCTTGGTGTCCCTTACAATTGTTTTTATTGAACTGTGCACTGGCTTTATGCCATCATTTCTATTGGTTCATGTTATAAGAAACAGCCATTCAAGATTCACCATTACTTATTATTATAGGAATGTTGCAAACGATAGTCTCTGACATCATGTTTCATTTCCCTTAGTTAAAACCCAGAAGAGGAACTGCTTTCTGATCACTGTAGAGTATTTGCTTTATGTTTTGATCGTTCAGTTGCTCTGAAGCACCCTGTTACATCTTGCTCCAGCTCTCCACACGGGACATTCTCTCAGCCTCTAGTGCCCTATTCCATTGTTAGGTTTAACCCTTACTTCTCCTTCAGCTCTTAGTTCAAGTGTCACTTCTTTCTAACCAACATCCATTCTCCTAAACTAGGTCTGATTCCAAACAGAAACTTTCACGGCGCTCTTTCCTTTTTTGCTTAATTAGTTTTCAGTTGAGTGATTTGTTGTTTGGTAACTTTTTTTCTCTTCTAGACTGTTGACAGATAGATCCTTGAGGGTAAAGACCGTGCTTTTGCTTGCTGCTGTATCTCAGAGTATAGTATCTTGCATAAAGTAGATGCCCAATAAATATTTCCTGATCAGTGAGTGAATGAATGTGGGCACTGAACCTCGTAAGTGTTCGTGTTCTCCTTTGGCTGTTTGGGAGCTCAGGCCTCCTTGATTCTAGCTATAGGGTTTGAATAGGTCCTCATGGCATGCATTTTGTGCACTAACATTTCCCAATTACTTCATGTTTTTCCTTTCTTTGACTTCATTTTTTAAATTCCGTTGTGTACTATAAATTCCTAAAGGCCACAGTAAGCCTTTTGGGGAAAAGAAATAATAAACAATTGAGTGTATGGGTAAGAAAAGAAAGGGAGAATTCACAGGGAAATGTTAGTGTCTAACCAGATGCAGGAGGGAAGTTTTCTTTGGCTTTTTGAAATTTTATTTTCACTATGAGAAAGAAAAAGAAGTAAATCTGTCCCCTTATGTGGCAGAAAATGCCTCTGAAGAACTCGGGGCCTGCCTCTGCCCTGAGATGTTCCTCCCTGTGGCAGGAGGCTCAGGGCTGGGCTCAGCAGGGCCTCCGGGCCCAGTGAACGGGTGGGCATGGACCATTGGAGGCTGTCTGTGCAGCGGAATCCTATTCCAGTTGATTTTCCCTTGGGGAGGGTTTGGGCAGAGCCAGTGGGAGCTTGCTTTCTAACTGTGAGAAGGAGAAAGAAATGAACTTGTCCTCTTGTGTTGCAGATTCAGTGGTTCTATCCTTTGACTCCGCTGGACAAACTCTAGGCTCAGGTACCAGTTCCTTCCCTTCTGTCACCCTTTCAGCACTCAACACTGGCCACTTCTGAAGTGGAGCCTAAAGAGGTGGGGGTGCCTGGGGGTGGGCAGTGGAATATCTCAGAATTGGGGGGAAGTCTCAGGAGCCTTTCTAGGGAGACATAGTCTGGGGAGCAGAGTGAGATACAACACCCAGAAGACTTTGCTAGTGGCTTTAGAAGTGTGCACTGCCGTTGGTGGGAGATGCTCGTTCCTCACTCGGAGTGGTCCGGGTCTCCATACGAAGGTATGACTTCTGTCACAGAGAGTGGGACAGAGGGGCTGAGAGATGCCAAGCTCTCGGTGTGCTGGAGTAGACAGCCCCCAGGGCCTCCAGCAGAATGCCAGGCTGCTGAGAGCATCGCAGCTTCCTGAGGACACACACCTCACTGCACACTTCCATGCACACCCTCCAGGAGGCGCACGCTGTAGGGCACTTTTCCTTACTTGCACTCAAGCCAAAACTCACGCAGGCCGCACACTCCCACTCTTCCGTGTATCCACGGTGCAGCACACCTGCCCCTTTTACACAAAGTCGCCCAGGCTCATTTGGGCTTGGGCTGTTGGCAGTGAGCGAAAGAGAGGTTACTTTGGTTCTCCCGCTTGCTGCCATTGCGTCCCCGTGGGAGCCCGGAATGACATTACTTTGTCAGAAAAGCATCTCTGCGTTAAGCCTGTGTTTATAGTTGAAGATGGTGGTGGGTGCTGCTTGCAGGTAACAGGGTGACTTTGCTGGCCTACTGAGAACAGTTCATCCTTGAATGCAATAGATAGATGTTTCACAAAGCAGCCAGGAGGTTCAGGCAGTTGTGGCAGAGAATATGGTCACAGCTACCACTGTTTTCCTGAGGACCTCCTGTAAGCAACAGTGTGGCAAATGCTTTACACACACCTTGCAAGGTAGACAGCGTATCTTTAGTTACAGATAAGAAACTAGTGCTGAAAGAGGTGATCTGGACTGATCTCTGTCCAGCTCTGGAGCCTATTCTCTCTCCTTTGCCATCTTTTTTTAAACATGTTTTTATTGATTTTAGAAAAGAGAAAGGGAGATAGGGAGATGGAAACATCAATGAGAGAGAAACATAATCAATTGGCTGCCTCCTGCACATCCCCTACTGGGACTCGAACCAGTGAGCTCGTGGTTAATGGGTCGATGCTCAACCACTGAGCCACGCTGGCCCAGCATCTTGCAGTCTCATGCCTGATATGCTTGAGATGTCCCCAATCAAAATGAGACAGGAGAAGTCACTTTAAGACAAAGTGGGCAGATAGTGGTTTTATTCATATAGGAAAGATTAATCAATTTTATTACATTAGAGTTAAGAACTTCTATTAATTGAAAGATTTGTTAAGAGTGAAAAAGCAATCTAGAATGAAAAAAGGTATTTACAGCACAAATAACCAATCAAGGGCTTGTTTCCAGAATAAAGAACTACAAAAATCAATCGGAATAAAGAAACAATGCAGTATAGAAACAAGTAAAAGAACAAGTAGGCACTGCACAGAAGAGAAATCCACGTGGCCAATAGACCTATGAAAAGGTGTTTAGCTGAGTTGGTATGTAGGGGAAAGCAAATTAGAATTACAGTGTGTTATTGCGACACATACACCAGAATGACAAAACTTAGAAGGCTTGATGTTCCAGTGTTGGTAATGATGTGCTACAGTGAAAACTGAGTTTCTACTGGCCGGAGGATAAATTGGTCACAACCACTTTGGAAAAGACTAGCTAAATTTGAATATACCCCGTGACCTGGCAGTTTCTCCCCTAGAATGAATAATGTTTATATCCACACCAGGATATATGGTCAAGATACATATATAAGAATCTATCTCTGTCATTGAATGCAGCTAAAGGCCTAGACATAAAGCATTTAGCAGTTATTTGAGGGCTCTCAAATATAAATAGTAGCAGATAGATTGGGAGGAAAGTGAATTTCTCATTTTTCTTCTGGATCCCATGTCCTGGGATCTCTGTGCATGGGATGCTGGTGCATGTCATGGACTTGAGAAAGCCCAAAACCCAGCAGTGGAGACCAGAACACAGAATTTCAGAAGACCTCTAGCTATGACTGTGGGGTAAGAAAGGGGTTCTAATGCACAAACAGAGCGGAAATCCCAGGAGTTTCTTGTTTTTTGTTTTAATTAAATCTTTATTGTTCAGATTATTACAGTGGTTCCTCTTTTTTTTCACCCCATAGCACCCCTCCACCTGGTTCCCACCCCACCCTCTTCCCTAACACCCCATCCCCACCACTGTCCTCATCCATAGGTGTACGATTTTTGTCCAGTCTCTTCCTTCATCCCCCACACCCTTCCCCCCCACCCCCGAGAATTGTCAGTCCACTCCCTTTCTATGCCATGATTCTATTCACCAGTTTATTCTGTTCATCAGATTATTTATTCACTTGATTTTTAGATTCACTTATTGATAGATATGTATTTGTTGTCACTTTGTTCATAATTTTTATCTTTACCCTTTTCTTCTTCTTCCTCTTCTTAAAGGACTAGGGGCCCGGTGCACAAAAATTTGTGCACTGGGGTGGTGGGGGAGGGGGGTCCCTCAGCCCGGCCTGTGCCCTCTCACAGTTTGGGACCCCTCTGGGGATGGCCACCTGCTGGTGTGCCTGGCCAGCCTGGGTGAGGGGCCAATGTCTGTTTGCAGGCTGGTCAAGCACCCCAGTGGAGATCCTCACCCCAGAGGG
>PVJC01031995.1:0-20208 GCA_004026665.1 Murina feae | reverse complement strand
AGCCACACACCCCACCCACATGGCACCTCTGATATTTGCAGCGTGTAGCAGGGTCACTGGGCACCATTTGCATTCAGACCGGCCCTGAATGTAAACTCTATGGGACTGGACAGACCTCTCAGCAAATTGGGCACCGTGGTCTGGTTGATACTTCTAACTCGGTTCATCTCAGCGTGCCACAGGTCCAGCCCAAGTCACAGGGATGGTCCCCAGGCTCAGGGAGGGCGAGAGGGGACCGGCAGAAATAGTTTTCTAGGGCTCAGCCTACATGAAGTGGGCGTCGTCAGCACAAACTCACCTGAGGTGCTGCTCGGGGCGGGCAGAGCCGTTGCCCACTCAGGCCCCGTAGGGGCAGTGGGGATCCTTGTTCCCCTCCAGGAGGGGTTTGTTCCTCGGGCACCTGCTGTCTCAGCGCGCGGAGTGAAGTTTTCTGGAGCATCTGAAGGAGCGTGGCTCTGGCCGGGGGTCTGAACCTTCACCCCCTCCTCGGAGGCCAACGTGGAAAAGTCCACTTGATTCTGATCAAAGGTGGTGTTCCCTGCGTGGGGCTCAGTGCTGCCTTCGGGCCAGTGGCTCCTTACAGCAGCTGAAACACACAGAAAAGGGGCTGGTGAGAACGCGCTGGCTTCTGGAAAGAGAAAGGAACCTTCAGGAACCACGAGCAGTTTTGTCCGTAAGAAGTGGATTCAAGGATAATATTTTCACCGCTCTTCCCCGCCGACATTCCCCACCGTAATTATTCTTATAATCAATCCAGTGGAAGAAATTAGGAAGCACCAATAGTGTACAGGACTAAGTTTTATAGCACATGGAACGAATGATGGAAATTGAGAGAGACCCATGTGGGGCTCAGGGAAGAGGACGGTAACCTCTGGGGGTGCAGGTCAGGTGTGAGCGGAGGGAAGGAAGGTCTTCATGAGCATAAGGCTGTGAACGGGGCCCTCGCAATGGGAGCGGGAAAAGCGGGCAGCTCTTAATCTTACACCTTCTCTTGTAGGCAGGAGGCAGGACAGGCATCGTTCTGAGAAAACATGTGAGGATTTGGCCATTTTACCAAAACCGTAGTAATGTACATGGGTTTGATGCAGTAACTTCACAGGAATGGAGAAAGAAAGAAAGGAGAGAAAGAGAGAGAGAGAGAGAGAGTTAGAGAGAGAGAGAGAGAGAGAGCCTATAGCAGATCAATTAAGGCAGTTGTAGTATATCCATATGAAAGGATACATGAGGTCATTAAAAACTATGTTATAAAATAAAGATATTCTGCCCTAACCAGTTTTGCTCAGTGGATAGAGTGCTGGCCTGCGGACTGAAGGGTCCCAGGTTCAATTCCGGTCAAGGGCTTGCTTATAAGTTGGTTGTGGGCACATCCCCAGTAGGAGGTGTGCAGGAGGCAGCTGATCGATGTTTCTCTCATCGATGTTTCTAACTCTCTATCTCTCTCCCTTCCTCTCTGTAAAAAATCAATAAAATTTATTTAAAATAAACAAATAAATAAAGATATTCTACAGGTACCATTGAATTAAAACAACAGGCTTTAAAATATAATTCAGAGTATGATCTCGTTTTGTTAAACTTAATACTAAAGGTGTGAGTGTATGTGTGCCAGCCAATCACTAATGCACACGCTTTACCTGCACCCATTCATGAAATCCTTGCACTTATGGGAGGTAGGCGCTCTTCCTGTGAGAATGGACTATTATTACTTGAAGTCTATAAATTAGGAACGTATATTAGAAAACATGTTAAGTGGTCATTTACTTCCATATCACCCAGGATGATCACAAAGAGGACATTGGTGAAAAGTACTGTGAAGATGAAGTTAAAGTTGAGGGTAAAATTGGGCACCGAGAAAATCGTCTTGTAGCGTCAAGGTCATGTATCAAGGCAGAGAGTCAGGGGAGGTGGGTGGACACCCAAGTCCAACCCGAGACGGCATAGCACAGATGTAACTTTAAGTTTTCTAGCGGCCACACTTTAAAAAGTGAAAAGAGAACAGGTGGAATTAATTTGAATAAATATTTTATTTAACCTGACATCCAAAATAGTACCATTGCAATATCTAATTGATGTAAAAATTATTAAGATATCTGCATTTTTTGTATTAAACTTTTAAAACCCAGTGAGTATTTTATGAGCTGTGCTTTAAGAGTTCAGCAGCCACAATAGCCACCACATTGGACAGTGCAATTCTAGATGGATCGTTCTCAACATTTCCCCACTCTGGACTACGCCTACCAGAAGCAGTGGGGTTGGAAGGGTGATGATTATAAAAACTTCCATAAGAGATTCTGACAAACTTTCCTAAGGGAATCATTTCCTCTCCCAATCCCTTGAGATTGCTGTTTTCATACTTCCTATTCTGTTTCCTGTAAGTGAAAATTAACAGAAGCTTCCTGAAGAGGGGGGGAAGTTGTCCGGGCATCTGTACTCCTCTGGGGCCCAGCCCCCAAGAGGCAAGGCACAAACTCACTCAGAAATGGGATGTGGAGGGATGTTTCCAGGGGCAGCTGCAAAGTCCCTAAACTGAACTGGAGACTCGAATTGTGAAGAGCTGTGACCCATATGACATATTCCCTTCGTTCTTCCTGTCTGAGCTGCTGAGCCAAGCTGGTCTCCCAAGAGGAGGTGAAAGGGTTTGAGGATGCTTTCTCCATCCTCTTGGTAATTAGAGATATTATTCTCAAAAGCCAGAAAAAAGTGATTACAGGAAGATAGAAGGGACTCAAAATCCATGCCCCAGAGCTAGCAAGCCATGAGCAAAGATAAGGAATGAATTTAGCTCTATTATACCCCGAGATGAATGTGAGGCTTATGTAGCTGGGCCTCCAAGGAGGCAGCAATGCCCCCCTTTTTTTAGGGATAAGGAGTGGAAGTCCCAGACCCCAGTCAAGTCAAGGAATTCCACTGTAGTCTCCAAAAGGAAAAGAATAGCCACAGAAAGCAGGACATGGCTGGCACTGAACCACACTCTCTCTTTGGAAGAGGAAAAAAAATGCACACTATAAACAAAACTAAAAGGTAGACAGATGACAGACCTGAGGTACCCTAAATAACCTTGCCACTAAATACAAAATGCTGAATAAAATATTTTTAAAAAATATATCTAAATGTATTGTTGCATTGACAAGAATAAAGAATTTAATCTTCTGAGGCCAAAAATGAATCAAGAACTGAAATTCAGGGGTTGGGGGGGGGGGTAAGCTAACTCTGAAGCTGGCAGCTTCCCTGAGGCACCTGCTCAACATTCGTGACCTTGAGATTCTGTTCCGAGAGCTATGAGAATGCAAGAGACAGAGACAAAACTCCCAAGGAGGGAGTCTGAGAGGACACTGCTGTATAAAACTGGAACCAGAGCTATACTCTGGCTGTCAGGCAAACAGAAGCCAAATGTGCTTAAAAGTGGTCTTGCACACACACACACACACACACACACACACACACACACACGGGAAATAGTGGTCCTGATATATAGTACCTTAGGTACCTGGCAGAAACAAATGTGAATGCTCTCCAAATGAATATGACCACAATCCAATTTCATCATTTACTGGTAAATTCTAAGGAATAAGAGATCACAGTGAAAAAAAATCACAAAATATACAAGGTATATCCATGGACACAAGTCAGCAAACTAGACAAGCAAAGACTTCAAATATTGCAATTATCAGACAAAAAAAATGTAAGTATAAAAAATTACATGAAAATAACTAAGAAATTGAAAATGAGAGGAAAACATTATAAATAATGCCTTTTTAAAAAGCCTAAATGGAAATTCTAGAAATGAAATAATATAATAATTAAAATTAGGAAATGCCAACAGCAGATTAAATATGGTTGAAAGAGAATTAAGAATTACAAGACAAACAGTGAGAGAATGCCCAGATAACATAAAAAGATAGACAATATGAAAACCATGTGAATATACAAAAGGAAGATAAAATGAGAAAGTCCAACATATACCTAACCGGGGTTCTAGAAGAGAAATCAAGGAGAAGTGGCAATATTCCACAGAGTAATGGCTGAGAGTTTTACAGAACTAATTCCTTCACAGAGTAAGGAAGCCAAACAAACCTTGGAGACCTACATAAAAAAAGAAATATAAAATGCTGTCATAGTGAAATTGCAGAAAATCACAGAAAAAAATAGGTCTTAAAAAATACCACATGAAAAAAATGACAAGCCATCTATAGAAGATGACAGTCTAACTGCTGACTTTTCAACTGCAACCATGGGAGCCAAAAGACATTGGATAAGTAGTTTCAATGTGCTGAGAGAGGAAAAATAGAATTGAATACTCGGCAAAACTATCTTTGAAAAACATCTTGAAGACTATATTTCAAAATAGAAACGTTTCAGTCAAATTTGAGTTTATCAACCACATCCATTAAAGAAAATTATGAAGAATTTATTTCAAGCAGAAGAAAAATAATCCTGGATGAAAGCTATGAGATGCAAGAAGAAATAATAAGCAAAGAAAATGGTAAATATGTACATAAATATAAATAAATAATGGATTTATAAAACAACTTCTTACTTGTAGGATTAACAAAATAAGAAAGACAGAGCAAATCCTGGATAACGACAGCACATAAATTGGGAGGGTACAACCAGAATCACATTGTAGGAGGAAGGTAACTTTAACTTGTGTCAACAATGCATTTTGAAGTTCTTCAAATTGATCCATAAAGAACTGAAATAGAGTATGTCACTTCTGAATGGTATAGCTTGAAACGATATAAAATTTCCATCGAGAGAAATCTATAACTATTGCCTAAAACCAAAACAAAAAAATTAATAAATGGCAACAGAAGCATGTTATTTACAGATCTGGATGTAATTACTAAGAGAATCAGTTCAAAGCGTTGAAAATGCTTGACTCTAGGAAGCAAAAAATGATGACAGTAGGACTGGACAGGGTTTCTATAACAGCTGCATAGAATTCATATTTGATTTTTAAATTATATATAAGTTGGATAAAAACAAAAGTAAAATTTTATAAAAGTTGAATAACAAACCAGGGTAAATGTCTGCCGTACATGCTAAAAGTTTAGCATTCTTTTTTTTCAATTGATCTTTTACATAGAGGAAGGGAGAGGAATAGAGAGTTAGAAACATCGATGAGAGAGAAACATCGATCAGCTGCTTCCTGCACACCTCCCACTGGGGATTTGCCCGCAACCCAGGTATATGCGCTTGACCAGAATTGAACCTGGGAACTTTCAGTCCACAGGCCAACGCTCTATCCACTGAGCCAAACCAGTAAGGGCAAAGTTTAGCATTCTTAATACATGAAGAACTCTTTCACATTCCCAAGGTGTACATCTCAGAGACAAAGAACATGAAAGTATGATTCACAAAAGAAAACAGGTGGAGAAGAAAAATATATGAAAGTATTGTTGAAAAGAAATAAAATAATACAAACTAGAGGAGACATTTTTAAATATTTATATATTTTCTTTTCCTGTCAAATTGGCAAAGATTTTAAAAAATTATACCTCATGTCATTTGCTACTGTGGGTACTTGAAATATCGGAGGGGACCACTTAGAAAGTATATGATTATCTAACCACTATGCTGTACACCTGAAAACGGACACTTGTGTATGATGTTGGTAAGAATGTCATGTGAGCATATTCTTTCTCGGAAGAAATTTTGTAATTCATCACAAAAGCTTTAAAAATGGACCTATATTTTGACCCAGGGATTCCATTTCTGGAAATTAGTTCCAAGGAAATCATTAAAGAAGTACACAAAGTTTCAGGCATAAGAAAATTTATGACAACATGGTTTACAAAAACGAAAATCGGAAGTAAACTATATGTCTGCGATAGGGAGTTGGTGAACTTAATTATAAGAAAATAAAATTTTAAATAATGGACCAAAATATATTATTAATAGTTTTACATATATATTATGGTCACCCTCTATTATTAAGTAAAAATGTAAATTATAAAATAGAATGAGCCATCTGATCCTGTGTTATTAAAAACACACCTTTTAAAGCAGTGGTTCTCAACTTGTGGGTTGCGACCCCTTTGGGGGTCGAACAACCCTTTCACAGGGGTCGCCTAAGACCATCCTGCATATCAGATATTTACATTACGATTCATAACAGGAGCAACATTACAGTTATGAAGTAGCAACGAAAATAATTTTATGGTTGGGGGTCACCACATGGGGAACTGTATTTAAAGGGCCAGAAGGTGGAGAACCACTGTTTCGAAGCCTGGGAGGAGTGGCCGGTGGTGTCCTATGCAGCGAACGGTTGCCGGTTCTATTCTTGGTCAAGGGTGTGGGTTTGACCCTGGAAGGCAACCGATCACTGTTTCTCTCTCGCACTGATATTTTTCTCTCTCTTCCTCCATCCCTCCCTCGATTTAGGCGTGTCATTGGGTGAGGATTGAAAACAAACATCACATATTTTTTAAAAAATGCATCTCCTAAGAAACAGAACAAAAAAGTTGGTATCTTGGTATCTCCAGGTCCAGAAGCCACCTTGTAATGGGCTTATCTTTATCCCCAGACCTACCCCCTAAGGGAGGTGAAACCTGTAGACTTAACTAGAAAGCTGGTTCATGCAACTGCCTGCTTAACAAGTAGGTTTGGGCTGCAGGGCCATTGCTAAACATAAGCATGTGAGTGGCCTTTGACTCACTCACGGATGATTTGACTTATGTCTGCATCAGTCAGCCTCTGGATGCTTAACTTCTCTCAGCACCAGCGGTGGCCTTAGCTGGAGGCCTGATCCAGGAGAGGCGCCAGGGACCACCTCCCCAGAGCACAGTCAAGACATCACGCGGGTGAGTGCCGCCACTTCCGGGTCCTGCTGACCTCAGAGACCAGCTGGTTTGTGATGCCACCTCCACCCTCTTCCCCGGGTCACGGGGGCCACAGCTGCCGGAACTGGTGAGAAACGCTCACCTGTCTGTCCTTTATCTAGGGGCCTTTCTCTCTCTTCCCCCAGGAACACAGGAGGCAACATGAAAACGTCGTTTGCTTTACCCATATTTTGTGAATCTGTATTCCCTCTGCAGTCAGGCTGTCTGGATGAGACCTCTGGCTCTCCCTCTTACAAGGCCCTATGACCTTAGGCAAGATGCATAATTTCTCTGGGCTTTGGCTTCTTCATCTGTAAAATGGGGGCAGTACGAGTACTACCTCCCGAGGCTGTAACAGGATACAAGAGAGCTCCGAACAGTGTCCGGTGCACAGTGAGTGCTACACACATCACAGCTGCTCAGTGGATTGAGGTCTATCAACTTTTAACAAACTGATGTGGGGACGGCTTTGGCAGGCACTGCTACCCAGTCATGGCTCCGTCTCCCCATCCTTCTCCAGGCAGCAGACCAGAGCCAGTCCCAGAGATGAAGGCCCCACGCCTTCCTGAAAGTGAGGCGCGCGTTCTGATGGAAGGACGGAGGCTGGCTGAGCAGCTGCTGGGTGCTGCCTGGCTCCAGCTCTACGCCATGGCACCCTCCTGGCAGGTGCAGGGAGACCTTGGGGCACAGGGTGAGCGCCTCTGGCATGACTGGCCCCTGATGTCACTGGCCTGGAGTTCCAAAAGAGCAGTATCCTGCTGCCCCACTGAACTCAGGATGTCCCTCTGCCTCGTCTATCGTCCTTGAACTATGCCCCTGACAAGGGGTTAACAAAGCAGCTGGGGCAGGCAGCAGCCCACCCTCTGCCACGCAAGGTCTCAGCTGACTGTGAACATCCAAGTGCTTTCCGCCATTCCATGCTGTACGTCGGGGAGAACGACGGGTCAGATGCTACAATATTGACTCAAATCAAAGGACAGAAGCCCTGAGTTGCTTAGGGCTGGTGTAGTTGAATCTGGTTTGTGGCTCCCTATTCAGCACAGGCCTGAACCCCAAGTGGGAGAGTAATTCAGAGAAAAGTGGACAGGACTGCACAGGGACCTTCGCAGCAGGGAAAGAGGGGCTCAGGGAGAAGAGAAATGCCCTGGAGAAGTGGGAAGGAGAAGGGATGCTCAGGCTGAGGAGCCTGGGCCAGATGGGGAGTGAAAAGAAGAGGCTGTGCCCACCCGACACTTAGGGGAGATGCTGGGGTGGAGGGGCACCCCGAGGCTCGGCAGAAGCTGGCACTCCTCGTTGCTGATACCCCTCTTCCCTGATAGTCAGAGACAACTGCTTAAATCCCCCCACATCCTGTGGTAACCAAACCACATCCACTAGCCTCATATTGGAGGTTAGATGTCCAATGTCCCAGGTAGCTTTTGAGCTGCAAATACCATCCTTCCCTCTCCACTCAGCTCCCCACCCCCATCCAACCCCGGTCAGGCTATCACTTTCCCTTGAACCACGATTGGAGATTAAATTAACAAGGCAGTTTTACTACTTGGCCTGCTCTGCGCACCCCCCTCCCTCTCATACCACCCCCCCACCCCAGGATTGACAATTTCCACTTCTGCAGAGTCTTAATGTTTTGAAACATCTGTTTGTGAACCAACATCATCAGGGACACTAGCACAGCCTGAGAGTAGGATTTCCTAATCAGCAGCTGCTACAGAGTCAACTCCTCGTCACCCACCCACCCCGTGAATGGGGGTTTTTCAACTCGCATTGTTTCTGAGCAGTGGAGTGGGTGTGGACAGCAGTGCGCTGTGTCATCCGAAGAGGCAATTTCCTCCCGGAGGGCTGGCGGGGCGCCCCCACACCGCTTCAGCGGGCCATGTGTCAAGTGCTGCCAGCCACAGTCTCGGGTTTCTGGGGCACAGAGTGGAAGCGCCAGCCCTCTCTGTTCATTTCCCTCTTGAGATTCAGATTTCACTAAGTGCTGTTTTCACATGTGTTATCTCATTTAATGCCCATGCCAGCCGGTCACGTGGGAATCCTGGGGAAACTGAGGAGCAGACTGATGAGGTGACTATTCAAGGCCACGCGCTCAACAGCGGAGAGCCTCACTCTGAACCCAGGTGCCATTCTATCCCACCCCGATGATCAGGGCCAAAAATGTCCCATTGGCCTTCAACTTCAGCCTTAAACCCTTGTGTCTCCCTGAGAGGAAGGAGACGGAGAGCATCCCAAGGGCTGTGCAGTCAGACAGACTTGCTAGACAACAGCTGCACAGTATTAGCTGGAAGACTGCACAAGGGGACTTTTAAATCAGCTTCCATGTCAGGGAGGAATCTCATGGGCAATGAAAATAGGATCATAAGAGTAGAGGCAGAATGGAGAACAGGTTTGAGGGACAAGAAAAGCCTCTTTTTTGGAATGTGAAGTTTGGGGTGAGGTCCAACAGGCAGTTAATATTGGGGACAATGGATTAGAAGGACAAGGAGATGGCATATGAAGGGTCAAGGACTGGATTAAAGGGAAACTTGAATCTGGAGGGAGGAGAAGAGCCCGTGAAAGAGACACAGATGATGAGGGGAGGATAGGACAGAATTAAAAGCAGGGGCCAGGAAGGTGATAGGTGCTGGAATGCAGCAGAGAGAGGCCATGGACACCAGGACTGCAAAAAGAGGATCCACAGAAGCTTTACGGAGAATTAAGTGATGCTCCTATTCTCAGAAATCGAATAAAGAAATCCCACATATTCTCAACCTGCAAAGCACTTTTCATGGGATAAAATCGGTGCCCTAAATTAATCTGTTAGATCCTAACATTCTAAGTGGCAGACAGGGAGAAATTCTTACCCCATTTCACAGAAGAGGAGGCTGAGGCTCAGGATGAAGGTCACCTTCCCAGGGTAACCCAGAAAATAAGTGGCAGGGTAGGGACCAGAGCCAGCGCTTTAACTTCCTAATTAGCCACCATATGAACACCAACGCGGACCGAACAGGCAGGCAGCTGTTCCCTAATTAACACGTGGCGTGCAGACTGCTCCACTAGCTGGCATCCACAGGCTTCACATCATTCATTCTGGCCCGAGTGGGGACATTAGCTGGGTGGTCTTGGATGCCCCCATCCCTCTCCCAAGATGACCTCCATCCTTAGGGACCATAGCAACCAACTAGTCTGACCCTCAGATGACAAGACTGGGCTCCAGAAGGGGCAGTAACAGCTCAAAATCCACAATATAGGCGGTGAGTGGCATTTATGAATTCAAAAAGTTGACTTTCGTGTTTCTTAGGATAGCTATTATGAAAAACACATCAGGAAAATAACAAGTGTTGGTTGGCAAGGACGTAGAGAAACTGGAAACTTCTTGCATTGCTGGTGGAATGTAAAATGGTGCAGCCAGTGTGGGAAACAATTTGATGGATCCTCAAAATTTAAACACAGAATTACCAGATGATCCCCTGCTAAGAATACACACACAGAATTGAAAGCAGGGCCCTGGTCCATGCGATTCAGTTGATTGGAACATGGTTCCGTAAACCAAAGGGTGGTGGGTTTGGTTCCAAGACAGGGTACATTGTGGGTTCAATTCCCAGCCGGCGCATATATGGGAGCCAACCAACTGATGTTTCTCTCTGTCTCTCTTCCTTCCTTTCTCTCTTTCTCAAAAAATAAAAATAAAAAATAACTGAAAGCAGATATGTGTACACCCATGTCTACGGAAGCAGTATTCACAATAGCCAAAAGGTAGAAGCAACCCAAGCGTCCATCAATGGATAGATGGACAAACAAAATGTATTTATCTACAATGGAATATTATCTAGCCTTAAAAGGGAAAGATAATCTGGCACATGCTACAACATGGGGGAAACTTGAACATATTATGACAAGTGAAATAAGCCAGACACAATAGGACAAGTAATGTACGATTCTTCTTGTATGAAGTACCTAGAATAGGCAAAGTCATAGAGACAGAAAGTAGGATAGAGATTAGCAAGGGTTGGGGGGAGGGAAGAATGGGGAGTCATTACTTAATACGTTTCTATTAGGGGTGATGAAAAGTTCTAGAAATGGATGGTGGCTACGTTTGCACAACCCTATGAATGTGCTTAATGCCAGTGATTTGTATCCTTAACAATGGCTAACACAGTGAATGCTAGGTTCTGTGTATTTTGTTACATATACATTTACTGAGCAGCAATCACACACAAGACAAGGCCGAGTCTGCCTCAAGGAGATGAGCGTCCAAGAGAGCTGACCCCGGTGAGTGACGCCCGCCCGGGCAGCGAGGGTGTGAGGAGTGGGGGCAGCCCTGAGCGTTTGGAGGTACAGGGCTGAGACCAGAACCCCATCCTCCCTTCTAGGCTCCCACCTTCTCCTCCGTCCAAATCACAGTGTTCACCCCAGGAATCCTCTAAACGAGGGGGATTTCGGGGCCGGATGGCCAGCGGCGGGATATTCTGGGGCACACAGGAACCCGGGGGCGTGGGGGGCAGGTGGCTGCGCCCTCACCAGAAAGGCAGCCTCCTACTCGGCTGGCCGGCCGGGCTGTGTTTTGAAAGGCTGCTGCGGATGTCATGAATCTGGGTGGAGGGGGTTTAGGAGCCAAATGAGTTTGTGTGAACAAAAGACTCAGCCCTTGATCTGAACTGTCCAGGGCTCGCGGGGAGTTTCGTTTCCTTCCTTGTTCTTGCCCTGAGAGCAGAGGCGCTAAGAAAAGCCATGCGCGTGGAGAAGTGTTTGGACTTGAGACCCGACGAGCTGAGTTTCTGACAGAGACTCCCCTGGAACAGCCTGTAGTCGTGGCAAGTATGAAGTTTACCAGGCGAGCCGGCCTCCCCTCCCTGCGAGGCAGCAGCTCTGGCCCGGTGACCAGCCTCTGGGAGAACGACAGGCCTGCGGGACTGACCTGCGACCAGCGCTCTGCTGAGCTGGGTCTGGGTCAAGCTTCCAGAAAAGGAACGGCCCCTGAGGTGGCCTGGGGGCCATACGAGAGGCTGCCTGCCCAGCCTGAGTGCAAGACCAAGACCTTGAAGTGGCCTCAAGCTCTTCACTTTAGAAGTGAATTCTATGGATTTAAAAAAAGAAAAATGCAAAAAAAACCTTGAGACAGAGCCCTAGGGTCCAAGGTCGGAAGCTTCTCCTTCCATTAACTAAGTCAACAAAGAGGCTTTCTGCCCCCGGTGTCCACCTGGTTTCTGGGGGGTGTCTGCTGGGTGCCTCCCTTGCCTTTGCCCCTTTCAGCCTTCGAAAAGGAAACACCCAGCAGAGGGGCTGAAGAGGAGACCCCAGCGGCGCCCTGTGCCGCCCAGAGGTGAAGGTGGGGCAGCCAGGATGGGGACCAGGCCGCCCTGTCACCCTAACATTTGATCACACCCAGAGAGGAAGCCTGGTGGCAGGGCTCCACCTAAGGAGGCCTGCCAGGTTAGTGAAACAATAAAAAAGCAAGGAAAAAACATCCTGGTTCCGAGGAGGAAGGAGAGAGGGGGCAGGAAGAGGGGCCTGCTACGGCAGCGGCGGGGGCATATTTAATGAGATGTGACCCGAGCTTTCTGCACTCCCTGGATGCTGGCAGCTGACTTTTATAAGCTCTGCAGTTAATTTAATCTACAGACCTGTGTGAAGTGGCCCAGGACACTGAGGAAATCATAGAAATATCATTTGTCTGGGAAGTTTACAGTCAGAAAATGCACACAGTGAAATGGTGCAGCCACACAAAGGGCCTGAGGCCTGAACTGGGATGGGGGGAAGGGACGGTGGAGAGGGAAGGGGAGAGGGAGAGAAGGGGGATTGGTCACTGTTGTCACTGAAGGGCGAGTGTTCACCTCAGCCCCCCAGGACCCTCCAGGCTTGGATGCGTAAGAGCTATTTAAAGAGATGAATTAGAAGCTTAGTAATGGACTTCTAAAATTAAGATTGGGAAACCTGACACTCGATTCAACTATAACCAATATATCAAAAATCAGTTGTAGGCCACAGCCAGTTAAGAAAAACAGATAAAACAGAGAGAGGAAAAAGGAAGGGGGTGCAAAGAGAAGTAAAACAAAAGGGAGAAACTTACAGAGGGAGGGAGAAATAAAGCTAGGGAGGATGAAAACAGCAGACGCACCCCCCCCCCCCGCCCCCAGGAGGGGAACTGGTGTGATTTTGTGTGGCATTTGCTCCCTGCAGGCGCCACACTAAGCACCTCACAGCACCACCCCACTTAATCCTCACAGCAACCCTGAGAGGTGGGTGCCTCTATCATCCCGCTTTCCTGAGCTGCAGTGAGAGGAAGTTCATTGCCAAAGTTACACAGCACGTAGTAGAATAGGACCCCACCCAGGACTGTCTGACTCCAAAGAAGCTCTATTTTTAAAAAATACAGCAATAGAGAAAGAGTGAAGGGTAAGAAAGGCAAGAGCAAGACAAAGACCGAGAGCTGCAAAAACAGCCACAGCCCCAGACAAGGAAAGCCAGAAAGGGCGGGGTGGCCTCCGTGAGCCCCTCTCAGGACACAGGGACCCACGCTGCAGGCTCCCCACACGCATGGAGCATTACAACCTCGACAGCCTGCGCAGCTCACGGTCCAAATGGAATTAAGAGCCGACAGGAATCCGAAGAGGGAAGGAAGAGAGGAGGGGAGGGTCGACGGTGATCGCACATGAGTAAGAAAAGGCGAGGCAAAGATGGCTGAGGCCTTGGATGTGCAACAGAGAGGTTGATGAGTTAATAATAACCAAAGGGAGGATGGGTTATGGCGGAGGAAAGGGTGAGGTGTCTGCATTTAAAACCGTCACCTGTTGTGTGGATGGCCGTCTGGCAGGCAGTTGAAGGCAGGGAACTGGACTTCTGAAGAGAAGACAGACAGTGCGAGAAGCACCCCCTCAGGGAAGATGGGTGAAACCATGCTGTTTTCCCTCCACACCTCATTCCTTTATTCCTGCCATCCTATCCACCTGCAATACCCTGCTAACCTTCCCCTTGGCCTCCTGGCAAAATCTGACTCATTTCTCACAACCAGCTCAGATGCCACCACTTCCAGGAAGTCTTCCCAGAGAGAATGCTCCCTCGCTATTACTTTATCTTGTTATACGATTATAACATATTCCATCGCATTTCCATGTCCCTTATGAAACACGGTGGCTCATGGGAGGTGCTCAATAAATGTTCACTGAACTGAGCTGGAGGAGGAAGGCCAAGGGCAGAACTGTGAGCATCCCAGTGGGTGGAAGGGAGAAGGTGTGGGCCAGAGTTCACCATGGCAACCAGAGGAGCTGAGAGGACAGAGGTGACCGACTGAAAAAGGCCACTGAGGTTGCCTAGCGTGTTCTCCCTCTCCCCACCGCCTCTCCAACCTTCTACTCACCCTCCTGCACCTACTTTCTTCACGAAGCTCCACCTCACTTAGCATGGTCATGACCACGGGAAGCGTTAACGACGCACACATATAAACAGCGCATGTTCACTGAGCTTGTCCACGTGGATTAATTCCTTTTACCCCCACAAAACCCTGTGAAGTGGACAGAACTGGGATGATCACCTCCGTTGCACAGATATGGACGCAGGCACAGAGGGGACACGCCTGGCCCAATGTCGTAGTCAGTTCCTTGTATTGTGACTCAAATCGCTTGCAATGTCCACACCTAAAATCGCTTTTACAGTCAGAATTATATTTGTTCTGCCTCAAAAGCCTTGTTAAAGGAGCAAAATAGGTACCATTATGATCCCCATTTTTAACAGGCGGAAATTAAGACCCAGAGGCATTAAGTAGCTGCCCAGTACCACTGATCTAGAAAGTGAAGGGGTTAAGACCAAAAGTCCTCTGACCCCAACAGAGCTATTGAGCCACTGCTGGCATCTCCCTTCCCTAGCTCTTCCAGCGGCTAATGATGCCTAGCAGACCCCAAGAATCCACCTCTCCAATGGACATGAGCCTCTTCAAAGTGGTCCCATTAAGACATACCTATTCCAACGATGACAGCTCAAGTTAGATTCTCAAATTCTCCAATATCTACTAGAGCCTGCAGAATACTCTCCAGTTTCCTGAATTTTCATCCCTTGACAGTGGATTTGGATTATTTTGGAAACAGACAAAAATTCAAAGCCCAATCTAGTGGCTGATGCAGGAGATGGAGGTGGTGACACCATTTGGAATCCAGAAGAGGGTATCATTGGAAAGAAACACTAGTGAGTCCCTGTAGCCCACGGACGGGCTCTTCCAACTCCTTCAAATGCTCTGAGGCGTGTCAACCACCTCCCAAGGTTCTGAGCAGGAGGGAACACTCACTGGCCACACAGGTCCCAGTATGATAGATCTTTAAAGTATTACTGTTTTGCAGCAAACCCTCACATCCTGTTTTTATCGAGTCCTAATTGCTTCATGTGTGTTAATCTGGTCTCCTCAGATGATTACAGGTGAGGACTGTGGCAGCTACTTTTTCTCACTTCAAATCTTGCTCTTTCCTCTCTGCACCTGAAGCTAAGCATGAAAAGAAAGTTCTAGGAATACCAAGGGGTGAGGCCGGCAGGGATCCAGGGTGAGGAAAGACCAGGTAACAGAGGTCCTTGGACGGCAGACTTCAGCCCTTTGCATTCCTGTCCAGGACACCCGGAGAGGTGTGGGTGCGGCCATCATTGGGATGGTCTGGATAAGCAAGCACTGGTTTTAGCAGCAGCATTGTGGCCAGTGCTTGCAACAGCACTCCTGCCCAGGCCCCGAGCAATCTGCTGGGCAGGGGTTACATGACACGGATGTTCCCTGAGTGAGGCCTATTAACAACCCATTTGACAGATGAGAAACGGGTGGCACAGAGAGGCTGAATACCCTCCCAAGGTCCCACAGCTGGCAAGTGGCACTGCTGGGGTTTGAACTGAGCAATCTGGCCCCCAAGCCAGGACCTACCAAGTCTGTGACTGCAAAGCCAGCAAGGCTCTTAACCACACCCTGAGAAAAGGTGACCCTAGAAAAAGTCTCACCACATAGCCTCCCCCCAGAGCCAACAGGAGTGAAACTCACCCCCAAGTTGAAGCTGTCTCATCTCCTCCGGCCACTCGGGGAAGGAACAAGGAGAGGTTTTCAATACTGGCCTAACATTCGAGAATCACTCCTCGTGACCTTGTGCAAAGAATAGCATCCCCCTGATTACAATCAGCGTCTCCCCCTGCACTCTTGCTACTCCTTCCTCCACTGTGACTGCTTCAGTTCGACGGCCCAAGACGGTGGTGCAGGGCCAATGGGTGAGCTCGACCCTGGCCTCTGGTCTCTTCTTATCATGTCTTCCTCCTTGGTCTTCATTTCCCAACTTAGCAAAGACCCTGAGCAGATACCTGTCAAACTTGCAAGATCCATCTCCTTGCCTCCAGCCACCCAACTCCATTCCAGCACAGGGAGGTGGGAATCGCCGTTATTCAAGGTTTCCAGTGAGGTCAGAGCCTCTCCTCAGCCCCCAGCAACCTCACCAGACCTGTGAGCTTTCCTCAAATATTCTTACATGACAGGAAAGCCAGAACAGTTCCACGAAGCACAAATACCCCAGAAACAAAACACTAAAAAAACAAACAAAGTGTCCCTGTTTAACAGCCTCTGTAGACTTGGCAGGTGTCTTGCCAGCTCCTTATGACAGGAGTCCCAGACCGTGTGGTGGTGCGAGCGTGACTGCAGAACCACGAGGCAGCTGAGGCCGCAGGTTGGACAGATGCTCCTTGGCTGAGGCCCGTGCTAAGCACCAGGGAACAAAGATGGACGAACCTGCTGCTTCCTGTCAAGGAGCTGGAGGTCTAGCAGGCTCACACGCAGGTGTACGCGCAGATCCTCTGTGAGGCCCCTTTCCTCGACCCTCTGCAGGCTCCCGCAGCTCCCGGACCCTGAGCTCAGAAGCCAGGTGCTGGTCTCCTCACACGTCACACCAGCATTAGGGAAGTCGGGAGGTTCACAGGACAAAGGCGGGCCCTCTCAGGAACGGAACTGTTAGCTTGGGATGGACCAATCCCTCATTTCATAATAAAGAAACAGAGGCCCAGAAGTGGATGTGATTTGCCCCAAGTCATACTGACGAAGAGGATGAGCCAGAACTTGAACTTCTGGACCAGCTTTCACCTCTAGCCACGCCAGGTTGCTGGAGTACCATGTCCACCTCCACCTGCAGCCCTGACCGTCACGATGGTGGTTGTGAAATAGCTTCACTGGTTTCCAGGACTACCTGTGCCTGCGAGTTGGCTGGAAGCATCTGGATTTATCAAATAATCTCCCACTCTAAGGTGACCTTGCATTTTGCATCATGTCCTGAACAAAGACACCAAAAGTTTCTGAGCACCACGTGAGATTCACTGACTCTGGCTAGAAATTAACTAGGGAAGATGAGGCCAAAGAGTGGGGCTCTGGAATGATCTGGAAGCCTTCTCTTTCATCCTTATTTTGGAAATAGGCTTTTCCGTCATTTAATGGATAAAGATGGACCTTTTAAGGTCCCTTCTGGCCCTAGTCTAGAATTCTCAAAATGTTCTTATAGACCCAAAACAAAAATCTAATCTTGCCCAGTGCTCCACAATTTAAAGCATCAATCACTGCCAATGAACTGGCTCTAATTTAGAAAGACACAGGTCCCTGTGGCATTCTCTTGTCTCATCCCAAATTTTGCACTCTGGTACCTTCTAAAACACTGTTTGCCTCCCGTCTCGACACTTTGCCAAAACACTTTGCTAGGTGGCCTCTCTGCGCACATGCAGTTACCTCGACACCCCCACGGCAAAGCTTGCCAGATTCTCCAGAGGGAACCCATTTCCACCCCCTGGCTCCCTGCTCACCACACATTCTGCCAAGTCACCCACTGAAGCATCCTCTCTCCAACTTGTCTCGGACCAGCCCAAGGAGTTTTGGGAAATGGGGCTAGGAGAGCAATGCTGGGATTGCCCCCCCACACAGCACTATCAGAAGATATCTGGGCAAAAAAGGATAGGAGAAAGTACTTTGTTTTAATCAAAATGTCCAGTGAAAGTATTATTTGGTACAATTCTAAGGGACCATTTGGTAGCGCTGTCAGCATCTTAAATTTTCCACATCCAGGAATTGACACTAAGCCAATAATCAGGTACAAATATAAAATTTCATGTACAAAGATGTTTATCACAGCATTATTTATGCTAGTGAAAAACTGGAAACAGTCTATATATCAATAAAGAAATAGCTAAAAAACAAAAAAAGTTATGGTGTAATGCAACAGTAGTTATCCTATATAATAAAAGGGTAATATGCAAATTGACCCTAACAGCAGAACGACTAGGAATAACTGGTCACTATGACACACACTGACCATTAGGGGGCAGATGCTCAATGCAGGAGCTGCCCCTGGTGGTCAGTGCACTCCCACAGGGGGAGCTCTGCTCAGCCACAAGCCTGGCTGATGGCTGCCAGTACAACGGTGGTGGTGGGAGCCTCTCCTGCCTCCTCAGCAGTGTTAAGAATGTCCAACTGCAGCTTAAGCCTGCTCCCCGCTGGCAAGTGGACATCCCTGAAGGGCTCCCAGGCTGCCAGAGGGATGTCTGACTGCCAGCTTAGGCCCCATCGCCCAGGAAGCGGGCCTAAGCCAGCAGGTGGACATCCTCCAAGGGTTCCCAGACTGCAAGAGGGCACAGGCCAGGCTGAGGGACCCCCCTCCTCCCGAGTGCACAAATTTTTGTGCACTGGGCCTCTAGTACTAGATATGCATAGGGATATACATATGGATATAAAAAATGTTATATTCCATATAAATGAGAAAGAATAAGAATTGCTAATGTTTTAATACACTTCTAGTAGTTGAAATATAGTAGATATTTTATTTGTTTTTCTCTTTAACTTCCAAAATTGTATGACAAACACATAAAATGTTTATAATGAAGAAAAAAATGTTATAATTTTTAAAAAGCAAAGATGACCACACAGTCCTGCTGGTGTGACTCAGTGGTTGAGCATCAACCTATGAATCAGAAGGTCATGGTTGGATTTCCGGTCAGGGCACATCCCTGGGTTGTGGGCTTGATCCCCAGTAAGGGGCATGCAGGAGGCAGCTGATCAATGATTCTCTCTCATCGTTGATGTTTCTCTCTCTCCCTGCCCCTTCCTCTCTGAAATCAATAAAAATATATATTTTTTATTTTTTAAAAA
This sequence comes from Murina feae, assembly GCA_004026665.1. Classification (NCBI taxonomy): domain Eukaryota; kingdom Metazoa; phylum Chordata; class Mammalia; order Chiroptera; family Vespertilionidae; genus Murina; species Murina feae. The sequence goes on along the minus strand of PVJC01031995.1, from coordinate 1,281 downwards.
AGATGATCACACAGCTTGGAAATACCAAAATGTAAGTAAGCACTTTAACCTGAGCCTAAGTCAAAAATGTCACTTCAAGGCCTCAGTGTTGACGGATGGTAAGCCAGGCCTCTCTGGGCTGAGGGTCCCTGGCCTGGCAGGGGGAACAAATATCAGAAAGCAGGGCCCCTGCCTGAAGGGAGAAGCCTCCGCACCCTCTGAGAGCTCCTGGGCCAAGGAGGGAGGCAGGAACACAAGAAAAAGGTAAACACTTCAGATACTTACATCCAAACCCTGGACTCCAGAGACCCTCCACCGCCACAGCATCCCACTGGGGTACCATGGACGCCACCCCACCCCACCCCACAGCAAGAATACAGGCCTCTCTGCTCCACCCCAGTGGCAGTCCCTACCCTCTTCCTCACTCAGAGAAGACTGTCCAGGCCACTGTCCCACTGCTTTTGGGGGGCAAAGCATGAGGAAGGTATTGACCAGCTCACCCAGTGTTCTGATGATCCAGAAACTTGAGGATGGCTCAGTCAGGAAGATTACTGCAAGCATGCATTCCTCTCTCCACCTCCAACTTTGACATCTGGACTCATTTTTTCTTTAGCAATCATTTATTCAACCACTGCCATGAGTGCTTAGCATGGCTCAGGCCCCGAACTAGCCCTGGCCCCACCTTCACTTCCTCCGGTCCTCCCACAGTCCACTCTCCACATCACTCCTCTGCTGAAACCCCTGCATGGAGCCCAGAAGACAATCGGACCTCCTTCCTGGGGTTCTCATGGCAACTACATGACCTGGCCCCTGTGGCCTTCCTTCTCTCCAGTCCCAGACACCCAAGCTTGTTCCGGCCTTAGGGCATTTGCACTGGCTAGGAGGCTGATTCCACCACAGGCAGGGGATACCATGTGGCTAGTCTTCAGGACAGGAAAAAGTCTATAAAGAGTTGTCTGGTGTGGTTAGAAGAGGGGTGTAGAGCAAGATGAGGCCAGAGGGTTGGCTGGGTCAGATCCTGCAGACCTCGCATTCCAGCAGGGAGTCTGGATTTTATTCTAAGTACAATGCAAAGTCCTTGGAGGGTTTTCAGCCCGAGAGTGAGGTGACCTGAATTACATTTTAAGAAGATCACTTGGGCTTCCGGGAGCATGGATTAGAGGGAGAGCAGCAGTGCACACAGGGAAAAGAGAAAAGAGCAGTGCAGACAAGGAATAATCTAGAAACAGAGTCTACTGGAGAGGAAGGAAGGAAGGAAGGAAGGAAGGAAGGAAGGAAGGAAGGAAGGAAGGAAGGGAGGGA
>PVJC01031994.1:0-20224 GCA_004026665.1 Murina feae | reverse complement strand
AGGCTGGAAGCATAGAATAGTTATCTAGAAGTGTGGGCTCAGGGGCCGGCCCACCAGAGTTTAAATCCCAGTTCCATCACTTACTACATGACCTTGGGAAGTATTTCTGCACCTCTGGTTCCACATTTTCAAAATGGGAATGATATAATTTTGTGGCTATTAGGTAAAGGTATAAAATCCAAAATTATGGAGCTAGGTAGTGCTTAGAATTGGAGTTGTGTGAAGATATAGGAACCCTAGTTTATTGCTTCTGGGATCATAGAACTAGTTATATATGTGTATATGCTTTGACCTCAATTTTCTGCTCGTGTGTGTGTGTGTGTGTGTGTGTGTTTCTGTCTGTGTGCCAAGGAAATTTCCATAGAGGTAGAAAAGGGAACATGTAGCAGGGCATTTATTGGAACATTTGGAACACAGGGAACAAATGAAGCAAAAATTGGAACATTTGTTTTGGGTGGCAGAAATAGGAGGCAAATTGGATATTTATAGCTGGGGGAGTGGATAGGGAAAATGTAGCAGGCACTTAGCATGCACCAATTAAAAACAATAAATTAAATGCACACATATCAACATGGGTGGAATTTAAAGGCCTAACATTGACTGAAAAGCTAGAAACAGAATGAATTCTAGAGCATAACACTGTTTACATGAAATAAAAATTCATGTAGAAAAATACACATTTTACCAATACCCAAACAAAAATGTATAGAGTGAACATATTAGAATCTTACCTCAAGTGGGGGGAGCAGAGAGGAATGGGGAGCAGTGAGGATATAAGGATAAATAGGAATAAATAAAATGCAGAGAATGAGCATATTGCTAAGCCATGACCTGATAGGGCATATTTTGAGCATCTTCTCTTGTATTTGAGCTCCAACAATGAAACTTAAGTGAAATTCAATAGAATATGAAGGATAGAGTACTTTCCTTAAAAATATATGGTGAGGATTAAATTAGCTACTACTTTAAAAAGTACTTCCAATTTTGTCTGGCACATAAGTACTCAATAATGTTCACTATGAACTCATGTACATAACTTACTTAGTTAGCTCCAGGAGGCATTTTAGTTATGAAGCCAAGTATAAAAGAGTGTTCATTTGGAAAAATATTTTAATCTTAAATTGCTATTTTATACATTTACCATGATATCAATAGAGTTAATGATTAGATATTTATAACATTCCTATTTTTTGTGCATCTTCACTTAACCAGATTTTCTCTCCTTAGAGCTGTGAGAATTTCAGATACATGTGCTCCTATATATATTCAAATGCATTGCAGGAAGAAACAGACACATTTGCTTAGCACATAAGGGAGTTTAGCCAACATAATGAATCAGAGGGCTTCAATTCACCAGGGTTCAAATTCATTTAGGCCTGTCATATCCTACAAAGGAACATCATCAACCGGAAAGGAGCAGCCAACCATAATATTAAACAGCTGAACGTGTCAAAGTAATCACTCTCGCTATGGAGCCCCAATCAGGACCTCTGTGCTTCAGCTGCGGTCCCCGTGCAGGATTTTCACCCTACTTGATAAATTGGCCTGTTTTTTTCAAATATAACTATCCTAAAGTTGTCTCTGAAGTGAAAATTTAATCTGAATAGGTCCACCGAATTATAATTCTTGAAATATTTAAATATAAGTACATTTAATTTGTAAAGTCTGTTTCTATGTGTGGGGGGGTGGGGCGAGGAGGGGATGTTGTTTTACTATTTATTGTTGGAAGGTGGAATTGTACCAGGAATGTACTTACTAAGAAATAAGAGTTTTCTTTCTAATTGTCTGATGTTTAAATAAAAACAATTAGGTAACTTTCAGGTACATTTCTCTCAGTCACATGCGAGAGTCAGTGGTTTTCTAAGCTCAGCAGTATGTTTCAAGAAAGGTTCGTTTGCAGGTCATTTAGCAGTCTGACATCAGTGAACTAAAAAATTCACTGAATTATTAATAAAGAACAGCTTGCTTTAATGTTTCCCTTTAGAACTAGTGAAGAAAAGCAAAGGGAAAAGTTATAAACTTACATTAGCCATAAAAACATATATTTGAAGTAGTATATGGCCAGGAAAAAAATTCATTTTCAGTTACACAGGACATGGTTTTTTAAGGACACATACATAATACCTTAATCAATAAAGACATTTTAAAAAAGAAAAAACACAACAATAAAAAAAGAGACTTGGAAATTTTTTTTTTCATTTTAGAAATTAAGAGGGAAAAACTATATAACAAATGGCTTCTTAGTGAAGTCTTTTAGTCTAAATACTAAACTTATGACATGCAGACAGTCATTGAGAAAGGTGTATACACTTTTGAATCATATTCATTTGTAGAATATATTTGATCCAGAATATTTCCTTGCAACTTGGGTATGTTCATCCTTTACTGTTTATTACTGCATGAGTCAAAAAATCATAAAAAATATAATATCTCTCTAACTCTGGCACCAAACTTTTACCTGACACAGCACATTCATACATCAGTCATTATCCAAAATATTATGTAAGTAACAAAACACTTGATGCGTTTAAAAACTGCTATGAGTATTTTTAAAATGGAACAATGACACAATGGTTACTGGTGAGAGTTTAGATGATAAAATATTGCAATATGATTATACACAAAATGCATGAGGAAAGGGAAAGGGGTAATTGCATGAACAGAAGAAATGAATTTCTGTTGGTGCCAACAAGCTGAGTTACTCTTTAGTTATACATGACCGGTTACTGATTCTGAAAAATGTTCATAATTTTCAGTCCTTGTAGTCAGGATGTCTGCTTTTCTGATGGCTTTACAAATAATTGCTTACAAGACAATGTTGGTTCGGACCAGTCCAAAGGTGATGCTGCCCAGTACAAACATTTCGAAGGTTTAAGAGCAAGATGTTTAAAGCTACACCTATGGAAAGGATACTCTATTTTGAAATGGAAACATATCATTTTTTCACACCCTTTTTCTTCTATATTTTAAAAAATTAAGTTAGAATTATATTCCATTACCTCATTTTCTATTTCCAATTATATATATTATGCACATATTTGAAAGTATAAGTGATTTTAAGTACATCATTCCTATGACTGCATAATAATAATCTACTCTGTGTGAGTATTCCATAATTTAATAATTAACAATAAATATTTATATTTTAAATTTTGTAACTATTTTTTATGTAGAAAATTTCAGAATGGAAATTTCTAGAATAAAGAAGATACATTTTTAAGTTTCTTAATACTATTAGCCCATTGTTTCACCTAAAGTTTATAAATTTGTAAATCCACCAGCCATATTGAATACCTCTTCTATCACATGCTTGCCAAATTATTTTGTGTATTGTATTCATTTGTATTTATTTAACTCCTATAAAAATTTGATGTTTTTGTCAAATATTCATTAGCTATCATTGTTCCTTTTCCAAATTTATTTTTATGAGAGATATAGACTATATTCTATTTCTCCAAATCACATTGCCAGGTATTAACTGTGCTCTGAATTTTATTTGCTAATTCATTTATTCACTCCTTGTATGAATACTTATTGAGTACTTTCTATGTACCTAAAATAAAGGCCCCACTTGCTTTTTTTAAATTTAAATTCTTTAGTGTTTAAAATCTTACATAAGTCTTCTTTTCTCCCCCTTGACCTCTCCCTGCCCGCCCCCACCCCCCAGCACATGCCCTCTTTCATGGGATGGTATTCGAGTAGTGGTAGGATGAGATGGGGATAGAGTAACCACCAATAACTGAGGCATGAATAAGAGCAATAACAGTTGTAGTGAGCATCTTGATAGAAACAACAAAGGTACATACATATGTGAGAGAGAAGTCATGGAGGTGAGGCTACTTTAGGTCAGGTAATGAGGGAACACGATCCCAGCTGACACTTGATTTTGAGAATGTGAGCCATAGGAAGCCATAAGATTTCCTTCCCTAAAATAGAAATGGGGGTTAGGGAGCTGGAGACTGTTCAACCAAGTCTTGTGGGCCACAGGCCATGGGAAGGAGATTGGTTTTATTCTGCATGTTTTAAGAAGTCATTGCAGGATGTGAAGAACAGGGAAGACATTATTTAAGTTTGAAACCATTCATCTGGTGGCTTTGTGAAGAATGGATAACACTGGCAGCAGGATGATTGATTCAGTGATACAGTAGTCCAGGTGAGATATGGTGGCGGCTTGGAATAAAATCATGTCAGTGGAAATGAAGAGGACTTTGAAAATTTATGATCTGTCTTGAAGAAAGTATTGACAGAACAAGTTGATAAAATGAGTGCAGGGGATGAAATAAATAGGCCAGTTGGATCTTAAGTATTTAGCTTGAGCTGTTGTGTGGATGGTTGCCATTTACTGAGAAGAGGTAGACTGAGAGAGAGAGATACATTTGGATCAGGGTGGAGATTAATTGTACTGTTTTAGTTATGAAATACCTAAATAGCCAGGCAAGCAGAGGTGTTAATCAGGTAGCAGAAATTTATCTTAACTCAGAGGGAAGCTAGAGCCAGAGGTTTAAAATAAACACATAAACAATTATTTTTTTAAATCCTCTATGATCATCACCATCAGAAAGGTTTTCAAAGCCATTAGTCCAGATAGGTCCTCTAATGGAAGCATATAGAAAGATGACAGGGACTAGAATGAAACTTTAGTCCCTTAATTACATTACTATATTTTATTTTTATTTTTTCAACTAATATAAAATATTTTCAAGCTTTACTGAGATATAATTGACATATAATTATGTAAGTATAAGGTGTATAATATAATGATTGATATATGCATGCATGTATGTATTGCAAAATGATTACTACAATGTCAGTTTAGCACCTCCATCAACTTTTGTGGGAAGAACTTTTAAAACATACTCTCTTTGTAGTTTTCAAATATACAATACGGCATTGATAAGTACAGTCACCATGATGTACATTGCATCCCCAGTGCTAATTTATCTGCTGGAAGTTTATTCCCTTTGACCACCTTCACCTATTTCCTCTACCCCACTCCCTTTTCCTGGTAACTACCAATCTGTTCTCTGTTTGCATGCATTTAGTTTTTTTAGATTAAACATTCAACTTATTTTGAGGTTTATTTTTATTTTTTAATTTCTTTCTTAAGTTATTACATATGTGTCCTTATCCCACATTAACCCCCATGCCCCCTCTCATGCCCTCACCACCCTGTTGTCATTGGTTAGGCTTACGTGCTTGCATATAAATCCTTTGGTTGATCTCTCTCCCTTTTACCCCCACCTTCCCCTACCTTCCCTCTGAAGTTTTATGGTCTGATCAATGCTTCTGTGTCTCTGGATCTGTTTTTGTTCATCAGTTTATGTTCATTATATTTCATAAATGAGTGAGATAATGTGATATGTATCTTTCTCTGACTGCCTTATTCCACTTAGCATAATGCTCTCCAGTTCCATCAATGCTGTTGCAAATGGTAAGAATGCCTTCTTTTTTACTGCAGTGTAGTATTCCATTGTGTAGATGTACCACAGTTTTCTAATACACTCATCTGCTAATGGGCACTTAGGCTGTTTCCAAATCTTAGCTATGGTGAATTGTGCTGCTATGAAGATAGGGGTGCACATATCCTTTCAAACTGGTGCTCCTAGTTTCTTGGGATATATTCCTAGAAGTGGGATCACTGGGTCAAATGGGAGTTCCATTTTATTTTAAAGTATGTTTTTAAATATGCCTTATTATTGGTCTTCACATATATGAACTGCCTTGCAATTATGTTGTCCTTGCTCTTTGCATACAGCTTATTCCTAGACACTGTGCTACATCAACCTCTAATTCAATTCAACAATTTTTGATGACTCATTTCTGCAAGTATATTGGTATAATTTTTATGGTACTGGTTAATGTGGGATAAGTCTCCCAAACTCTATAATGAGCTTATGTGTCTTATCCATTGAGAAATTTAGACCTGATTATAATTCTGTATAGCTCTTGAATGGGAAGTTGATTACAACATGTATCAATCCAAAGACCTTGCATTTATTTTTTTGTTTCTTTGTCACAGTTATTTGTACTTATAGAAAGTCCTGTAGGCACTCATGTAATATGATTGCAGTAGCAGTGTTTATTATTTCTTTAGTCAATAGAGCCAGCATGCTTGCTTTATGTGATTCGAACACATTTTGCATAGAGGAATTAATAAACATGATTATGTTTAGCAATAATAATCACAAATCACCTATTGCTTTCTACTTTCAGGACACATCCCTACAGTTCCTTACCTTTATAATGAAGTAGTCAGTAGGTGAAACAGAGAGATTATAGATGAGAAAATTGAAGCTAAACAAAAATAGTCAAGCACTGTGTCCCATATTTATTAAAGAGCAGAGCTATGATTGAGGGGAAAGAAAAGTTTCCAAAGCTTAGTTTGAATTCTACTCAAAAACATAACACTGTAAGAGAGAAAGCAAAATCCACCTATTTAAAAGTGTAGCATGTTTACTGGAAAGAATTCCAAAAGAAAAACTTGTAGATATGGTATCTAGGCCAAGTTATGCTATTCTGAGTAGTTATGTGTCACTGGAAAAGACACATTACATCTATAGACCTCTGAATTTTTTATCTAAAAATTAAGAAGAAATGGACTTCATTCAATTGTTTATTTATTCAATAGACACTTGATTTTGTGCTAAGTAGAGTCCTCATCATCATAAAACTAGTACAGAAAACAGACTGATTAAAATGAAATGTTACCAGTGTATTGAAAGAGTTGTGTACTAAAATGCTGTAATAATTTGTGGTTGGGACACTTAATCTTGAATCATTCATCCATTCATAAATTTTATGGATTTGTTTTATGTTCCAAGAATTATTCCATATGCTGAAAATTAAAATGTGATAATTGAAGGATTGGAAAGGGTAAAAGTTAGCTCAGTGAATGGGGAGTGATGAGAGACTGGATATACCTGGCAGAAAAAGAAACAATTGAAAAAGAAGGCTGGTAGGAGGTGAGACTGGAATAGGAGGTAGGAATTTTTTCATAAGGGTCCTCTCTTTCTTTGGTTAGTAGAAGATACTTAATTCAAAACTTGCCCTAGCCGGTTTGGCTCGATGGATAGAGCATTGGCCTGAGGACTGAAGGGTCCCAGATTCAGTTCTGGTCAAGGGCACATGCCCAGGTTGCAGGCTCATCCCCAGTAGGGGGCGTGCAGGAGGTAGCCTATCAACGATTCTCTCTCATCATTGATCTCTTTCTCTCTCTCTCTCTCTCTCTCTCTCTCTCTCTCTCTCTCTCTCTCTCTCTTTCTCTCTCTCTCTCTCTCTCCCCCTTCCTCTCTGAAATCAATAAAAAATATATATTTTTAAAAATTGACAAGGAATTGGAGAAGTAAATAAGAAAATAGAATGGTCAGTTCTGCATGTTAAAACAATCATGCAGTCCCTTGTTGCCAAGCGGTTAGAGCATCACTGGTGCACTAAAATGTCAAGGGTTCAATTCCCAGTCAAGGACACATGCCTGGGTTGCAGGTTCCATCCCTTCCCTGGTCAGGGCATGTGCTGAGACAACTAATCAATGTGTCTCTCTCGCATTGATATTTCTCTTTTTCTTTCTCTCTCTCTTTCTCTCTGTCTCTTTCTCTCTCTCTTCTCCCTCCCTCTTGTCCACTATCTCTAAAAATCAATGGAAAAAATATATTTAGGTGAGGATTTAAATAAATAAATAAATAATAAGTAAAATAAAACAATCATGCTGGCAGCATTGTGAATACTGGACAATAGGATCCAGAATGGAAACAGAGAGGTGATTTAGGAGACTGCTGTTATAAGACACCTTTCACTTAATTTCTTTGGAGGACATTGTGGCAATATCTATAAAGATTGAAAATATTTGTTTGCTTAAACCAGTTTATTCCATCTTCAGAGAATGATCCTACAAATATGTTCCAGTGTGCCAGGGAGCTTCAGTACTATTTGAAGTAGCAAAAGATGGTTAAAACACACTGCTTTTCGGTGCTACTCTAATGGTTATTTAGATAACGAAACACTCATACTATATAGGGATAAAAATAACATTGCATATATATGTAAATGAAACATAATAATAAAAATGCTATGTTGTTGAATGAAAAAAGCAAGGAGGGTTGAGGGGGGTATTTATAATGAACTGGTGCACAGTTAGCTGAATACCATTAGCACACAAATAATGGTTGGATTAAGTAAATATAGGCTATGAGACCAAATAAGTACTAGTAAATAGGAAAATGCAAAAATGTTGAAGAGAATTTGAAACAAACATAAAAGTGAGTTTTATGTCAGGGGAAGTGATAAATGATGTCAGATTCCACTGAGACACCCATCAAGGTAGGGCTGGGAAGTGTCCATGAGATTTAGTAAAAAGGAAGTTATAGATAGCTTTGAAAATTGAGGTCATGGGTCATTTTGATAATTGGCCAAATAAATTAGGCTCATAGTTTTTGACTTTTCATCTTTCAACAACTTAAAGAAGAGCTGAGCTTCTGCTCAAGATTTCCTTTAATTACAAACATATCCTCCACTACCACCATATGGTATAAATATAAAATAAGATTTATTGAGGGAAATGTTCAAACACACAACACATGATTCCCTGGGCTCTTATTCCACAGCAAATTATTCTTAGGTTGGTAGAGCTAAGAGAGCCACAGAAAGAATCCAAAAGCAGTATAGTGTGACAGGCGATGTCCAGTAATTGTGTAACAACAGGGTTTCCTGGTCAATGAAACATGTTAGAAAGTAGAGGCTGAAGCCTCTTGGGCTGGTATCAGCCTGTTTTTCCATTGAGCTAACTCAGACTTGCTAAGTAGGCTCTTTGCCTTCCCAAAATAGGAAAGAACTAAAACTCTGGAGTATCCAGAATTGCCTTTCTAGCTCCACCCCTTGACGTTGGAGGCTCATTAAATATTATTCTCTCAAAAGGTTCAATTTAATATCAGATTGCAGCATTTTCTAAGTTGGAGTCTGGGAGTGGAATATTGAAAAGACCATCTGTAGCTCAGTCAAACAGGGAGTGGCATATCCAACCTTGGGGTGAGGTCATGTTATTCCTTCTGTATGAAGGCAGTATGGATGCTTCATGGGACTATAATAAGAAAAGATGGAATTATGCCTTAATATTCAACATCCTGTGGAGCAGGGGGTCTTCCAGGGGTGAGGACGATGGAGCCCCTAGCGCTAGGACACTCGCATGCACGACTCCGGAGACCAGGTTCTGTGATGCAAGTCTAATTTTATTGAGGAAGTACAGCAGTATATATAGTGGAGGTGGCCAATCATAGAACGTCTTATTAGGGAGCCAATGAGCGTAAAGGTCAGGGTACTGTGTATGTGGCTCTAGGAGGGGCTCAGGTGGGTGTTGCCATCTTCCTGGTTTGCCAGAAAGATCTAAACTGCTGGAGTGTGCTCACAGCATTGCATCAGCCACTGCACCAAGATAAACCTCCTGTGCTCTACCTACAATCCTGGAGTTGAATATAGTCATACCCAACCAATGTTCATTGTCTCTTTTTGAGAATAGCCAGACACTCCACTCTTCATCGGAACTGTGATGTCCAATTAGGCTTTAGCAGATCATCACTTGGCAGTCTCTGTGGGTGGGAGAGGGTGAACAAAAAAGCATCTGCATGAAAGTATGTATCCAAGTTCACGTTTATAGAGTTGCCCTTCATCTCAGCAAGATGTTAGTCAAAATAATTTCTCTCGGATTGATTCTAGGTCCTTTTTGGTGGTAATACAATGGTGAAGTTGAACATTGTTCAAGAAGCTATGGTAGAGAGATGATGGTTGCACTTGAATAGTTTTTCATTCCAGATATATAGTTAGATTTTGTTTATCTTCATGTATATAGATAATTTAAAAATTGAGTTTGTTACTAAACTGTTGTATATGATTCTGTAATCGTGGTTCACTAATAAAATAACATGCTGTGGACATGAGCAAATCTGATACAATCCTATAGTTGTCCACTATGATGATGTCAACTTGCTGACAGCCAATGGTACTCGGTTAAAGTTCAGGTGACACTCTTGATCTTAGAGCTCACAATCTTAAGGACCAATCAAGGCTGCACTAAGGCCACACCCATGTGATCAACCCCCATGAGTACTATAAAGATGAGACAGTGATTATGTCATTGCACTTGTTTTCATGTCTTAGTTTTAGCTCTTCTTGTAGCATATTGTCATGTCTATTGTGGTTTGAACTGCATTTTCCTGCTCACTAATATATACATTAGTCATTTAGATATGATCTTTCATAAAGTTATGATTTAATATTTTTCCATTAAAAAGTTTATAAATGTTTTAAAAATAGACATTTTCTATTTATCTTTTCATTATTGATTTTAAGTGTAATTACTTTGTGGTCAGAGACCATATTTTCTATGATTTTAATAATTTGAATGTTTTTGAGACTTGCTGTATAGTCCAGGGTATGGTGTGCTTCAGTAAATGTTCAAATGTGCACTTAAAGAATGTGTATTATGCACTGTTTTGCACAGTTATAATGTGGGAATTAAGCCAAGTTAACACATTGTATGTCTTCTAATTTGTCTCCATCATTACTCATATTTTTGTCTGCTTTTCTTAATTAAGAAAGTATGTTACAATCTGCAGCTATAATTATGCATTAGCCTATTTTCCATTTACTTTTGTTTGCTTTCTATATTTTCAAGTTTTGTTATTTATTACATATACATTTAGATTTTCTTCCTTTGCATTTAATTGTCCTTTGTATCACACAAAAAAAAACTAGGGACCCAGTGCACGAATTTGTGAACCTTCAAAGGAACTGTGGGCCATGAGGCTGTGGTGAGCACAGTGGCAGGTCTTGGCCCACTCTCTGTGCCCCTGTCCAGCTCCTCCCACTTTGACCCTTGGTCCCCTGACTGCCAGCAGCCCACTCCCATTGCCGCCACACCCATGTGCTGACAGCATTTGGCCTTCCTGCTGGTGCTGGCCCCAATTGCTCCACATCATCAGCAGGGGGAGATGAAGGAGTCCTCAGGGGCGATCTGGGCCAGCAGCCACTGCTCACACCTGCTGAAGGCACCAAGTAATCAGCACTGGCACCAGGCACTGGCAGTGGGTGTGAGCGGGGCCCTCGCTGGCAATGGGTGCAAACTGCAGCTGCCTCCCTCTATGGCCCCTCAGAAGCAGGGAGAGGTGGAGAATCTTGTCATTTGTTTGCTATTAGTTCCATCTCTCTTTCATTCTTTATTCATCATTTCTTGACTTTTATTGAATTGAGTCATTTTAGAATTAATTTTGTTCTTCTCAGTTGGCTGTATTTACAGATTTTTATTACTTCCATAGTTATACTTGATATCAGTGTGCATTCTTGATTTTTATAGTTCATTTTAAATTAGTACTTTTACAGTTTCCCAAAAAATTCTACTATCTAACTTTATTTCACTGTCCCTCTAGCCTATTGTGTCTTTTTATCATATGTTTTATTTCTCCATATATTTTAAACCCTACAGGGAAAGCATAGCTTGCAACATCTTTAAAAAAGCACATCATATTCCTCCTTAAAGATAATTTAGTAAAGCTGCATTATGGGAATTCTTAGGAGACACAGCCAAAAAGATGAAAAAACAAACACGCACTCACAAAACCCCCACATAATGTCACTTTTCATTGCAGTCATAGACATATAACACTCTGATTCTGGCACTCCACACAACTGTAAAGCTGAAATTTATTGTTCTTCATAGTCAAGACCTTTATAAAGGTACTCTAATTTATTCTTAGCCTAAAGATTCCATTTATTTCCCACTTTACCTTTGAACATTTCAGGGAAGTGCAACTAGAATTATTCCTTTAGATGCATTGAACTTGTCTGCTTTTATTTTTTGCTATTTCCTCTTTCCAGCCTTTATCCTCATATATTTGAACCATGTATTTAAATACTTCAAGCCCCAAGTCTTGCGTTACTACCTTCAGTAAGCCCCACCTGGTGCCCCTCCTCCCCATGGTGTCTCCCTCTTGTCTATTTGTGCATGTGTATAATCTTCCTTACTGTACATTAGTTCCTTGAGGTGAGGTCCCAAGTATGGGTTCTTTGTGTGTTCTCAACATCATCTATCACAATGCCTTACACAGAGTGAGAACACAGTAAAGACAATCAATTGTAACATTGTCATTGCCTGCATAATATACATTAGTGAAAACAGTGGGCTTGCTTGCAGCATTTTTCAACCGAAGCTAGTTTTCAAGACTTCTTTGGCAATGGATTCTCATGTAGACAGTTGCAAGGTGACTATCTAAATGCTTCCATAAACAATGGGTTGTGTGCTAGGGCACTATATCAAGGATCAATTATCAGTTGGTAAGTAAATTAGATAACAATCAAGGTTACACAAAAATTACACCATCTTAAGAATACAGGTTAGCTGGGAAGGCATAAATTAACTGGTACCAGAAGGGAAGAAATAATGTCAAAGGAATGTGTTTCCTTAAACAACTCTTATGACTAACAGAATTTTAATAAGATATTACCCCTAGTCAATAGGAATCTACTAAAAAAATAAAATAAAACCTGCTAGGGTGATATTTTTTCATTGTTTTTTATAGTTGATTTCTAATTTTATGCCATTGTGATCTGAGAAGATGCTTGATATGATTTCTATTTTCTTGAATTTGAAGAGACTTTGTCTGTGTTCCTATGTGGTCTATCTTTGAAAATGTTTCATGTGCACTCGAAAGAATGTATATTTTATAGCTTTGGGGTGAAATGTTCTGAAGATATCAATTAATTCCATCTGATCCAGTGAATAATTTAGAATTGCTGTTTCTTTGCTGATTTTTGGTTGTTGTTTAGAGGATGTATCCAGTGGTGTCAAGGGGATATTAAAGTCCCTACTATGATCGTGTTGCTGTTGATCTCTCCCTTGATATCTTCCAGAAGTTGTTTTATATATTTGGGTGCTCTTGTATTGGATACATATGTATTTACCAGACTTATATCCTCTTGTTGAATTGCTCCTTTAATATTATGAAGTTGCCTTCCTTATCTCTTGTTATGCCCTTCACTTTGAAATCTATTCTGTCAGATATAAAAGTATTGCTACCCCATCTTTTCTGTTTTTAATTTCCATTTGCCTAAAAAAAATTTTTTTATCTCTTCACTATCAATCTGTGAAAAAAACAAACAAATAAACAAAAAACAAAACACAAGTATTTGGAAGCTAAATAGCATACTATTAAACAATGACTGGGTTACCAAAGAGATCTAAGATGAAATAAAAAGGATCCTGAAAACAAATAACAATGAAAACACAACAATCCACAATCTATGGGACACAGTGAAAGCAGTCCTGAGAGGTAAGTTCATAGCTCTACAGTCCTACCTCAAAAAAACCAAGAAAAAATGGTAATAAATTACCTAATCCCACAACTTAAAGAATGAGAAAGAGAGCAATAAGAAAAATGCAGAGTAAGTATAGGGAAGGATATAATAAATCTCAGAGGAGTAATAAACAAAATAGAGACCAAAAAAGAAAAAAAGAAAACACAATACAAAAGATCAATAAAACCAAGAGCTGATTCATTGAAAGGAAAAACAAGATTGATGAACCTCTAGCCAGGCTCACCAAGAAACAAAGAGAGAGGACCCACATTAACAATATCAGAAGGAAAGAGGCGAAGTAACAACTGACCCCACAGACATTCAAAGGACTGTAAAAAAAAAAAAAAAAAAAGAATACAGTACTATGAACAACTCTACTCCAACAAACTGGACAACCTAGACCAAATGAACATATTCCTAGAAAAATTCAAGCTTCCAAAACTGAATCAGGAAGAATCAAAAAACCTGAAGTAGCCAATAACTACCTGTGAAATAGAAACAATAATCAAAAAAACTTCCAGCAAACAAAAGCTGGATGGCTTCACAGGGGAGTTTTACTAAATATTCAAAGAAGAACTAAAACCATTCCTCCTCAAACTATTCCAAAAAATTCAAGAGGAAGGCATACTTCTAAGCTCTTTCTATGAAGCCAGCATTACCCTAATTCCAAAATCAGATAAATATACTACAAAGAAAGAGAATTACAGGTCAATATCCCTGATGAACATAGATGCTAAAATTCTAGCAAATCAAATCCAGCATTACATTAGAAAGATCATACACCATGACCAAGTAGAACTTATTCTGTGGATGTAATGCTGATACAATATCTGCAAATCAATAAACATTATATACCACATAAACAACTTGAGAGACAAAAATCATATAACCATATCAATTAATGCAGAAAAAACATTTAACAAAATCCAATGCCCTTTCTTGATAAAAACTCTCAGCAAAGTGGGAATAGAGGGATATACCTCAACATAATAAAAGCCTTATATGATAAGCCTACAGCCAACATCATACAATGGGCAAAAATTAAAAACATTTCCCCTAAGAACAGAAAGAAGACAGGGATGCCCATTTTCACCACTGCTGTTAGACATAGTACTGGAAGTGCTAGCCATAACAACCAGACAAGAAGAAGAAATAAAAAGCATCCAAATGGGAAAAGAAGAAGTAAAGATGTCATTATTTAAAGATGGCATGATACTATACATAGAAAACCCTAAAGAGTCCATCAAAAAACTACTAGATTTAATAAATGAACTTAGCAATGTAGTGAGATACAAAATTAACACCCAGAAATCTATGGCTTTTTTATATACCAATAATGAACTCAGAAAGAGAGAAAAAAATCCCATTTACCATTGCAATAAAAAAATTAAGACACCTAGGAATAAACTTAATTAAGTACATAAAAGACCTGTACTTGGAAAACTATAGAACATTGAAAAAAGAGATAGAGGAAGACATAAAACAAATAGAAGAAAATACTGTGTTTATGGATTTGTAGAATCAACATCATTAAAATGTCCATATTACCCAAAGCAATCTATAGATTCAATGCACTCCCCATTAAAATACCAAAGGCATATTTCACAGACTTAGAATGAACTTTACAAAAAATTAATATGGAATAAAAAGACCCCAAATACCTGCAGCAATCCTGAGAAAGAATAACAAAGTTGGAGGGATCTCAATGCCAGATATCAAACTATATTACATAACCACTTTTCTCCAAACTGCCTGGTACTGGCACAAGAACAAACATATAGATCAATGGAATAGAATAGAGAACCCAGAAATTGATCCAGGCCATTATGGTGAATTAATATTTGAAAAATGAGGCAAGAACATACAATGGAGTCAGGACAGTCTCTTTAATAAATGGTGTTGGGAAAATTAGACAGATACATGCAAAAAAATCAAACTAGACCACCAACTTACACCATACATGAAAATAAACTCAAAATGGATAAAGGACTTAAATATAAGATGGGATAAAAATCTTAGAAGAAGCCATAGGCAGCAAAATACCAGACATATGTTGCAGCACTCTCTTTACTGCTGCTAGGGCAATGGAGACCAAGGAGAAAATAAACAAAAGGACTACATCAAAATAAAAAGCTTCTGCACAGCAAAAGAAACCATCAACAAAACAACAAGAGAACCCACTGAATTGAAGAAGATATTTGTCAATGTTATCTCTGATAAGGGTTTAATCTCCAAAATTTATAGGTAACTCATACAACCTAACAAAAGAAAGAATGTGCAAAGGACCTAACTAGACACTTTTTGAAAGAGGAC
The DNA here is from genome assembly GCA_004026665.1 of Murina feae. NCBI lineage: Eukaryota > Metazoa > Chordata > Mammalia > Chiroptera > Vespertilionidae > Murina > Murina feae. The sequence continues at coordinate 4,573 of PVJC01031994.1, read as the reverse complement.
ATAAGGAAGGCCAAGAGACATATGAAAACACTAGGGGCTCGGTGCACAAAAATTTGTGCACTTGGGAGGTCCCTCAGCCCAGCCTGTGCCCTCTCGCAGTCTGGGACCCCTCTCGGGATGTCCACCTGCTGGCGTGGGTGGTCAGCCTGGGTGAGGGGCTGATGGCTGTTTGAAGGCTGGCCAAGCCCCCCAGTGTGGACCCTCACCCCATTGGGGTGTGGTCAGCCTGGGTGAGGGGCTGAGGGCTGTTTTCAGACTGCCCACAGTCCCTTCAGGTTTTGGGTCTCTACTGGGGTATCTGGCCAGCCTGAGGGAAGGGCTGATGCCTGTTTGCAGGCTGGCCAAACCCCCCAGTGGCATCCCTCACCCCATTGTGGTGTGACCAGCCTGGGTGACAGGCTGAGGGGCACTTTCAGGCTTTCAGGCTGCCCACAGCTCCCATTGACCCAATGTCTCAGCAAGGCTGGCTGGAAGCAGGTTCCTGGGGTTTGTTTATCTTCTATAATTGATACACTGTTCCTTTAAACTGAGGCCTAGGCAGTTAATGAGACCTCCTCCCTGCTTAAGCTCATGGCTTCTATAATGAAACAATGTTGAACTTAATAGTCGGCCCAGTCTGCTGTTTGCTTCAGCTCTGGAGGCTTCTATCATTGAGACAATTTTGCAAATATGTTCTTGCCTGGAGCCAGGAGAAAGCCAGCCAGCAGCAAACAGTTTCACTACTACTGCAACGGATGCTGCCTGTTTACTCAGCTCCGTGAGTGGCAGCCTCCATCTTGGCTGTGTTAATTGGCATACAGTCGCTCTGATTGGCTGGTGGGCGTGGCTTAGGCATCCCGAAGGGATGGTCAATTTCAATATTACGCTTTTATTAGATTAGATGTTCAAAGTCACTAATCATGTGAGAGATGCAAATCAAAACAATAATGAAGTACCATCTCACCTGTCAGAATGGCTATCATCAACAAATCAACAAATGACAAGTGCTGGTGAGGATGTGGAGAAAAAGGAACCCTCATGCACTGCTGGTGGGAATGCAGACTGGTGCAGCCACTATGGAAGACAGGGTGGAGTTTCCTCAAAAAATTAAAAATGGAACTTTCATTTGACTTAGTAATCCCATTTCTAGGAATATATCCCAAGAAATCAGAAACACCAATCAGAAAGGATATATGCATCCCTATGTTCATAGCAGCACAATTTACAATAGCTAAGATTTGGAAACAGCCTAAGTGCCCATTAACTGATGAGTGAATTAAAAAAACAAACAAACTGGTAGATCTACACAATGGAATACTACACTGTGGTAAAAAAAAAAAAAAGAAAAAAAAGAAGGAGCTCTTACCATTTGCAACAACATGGATGGACCTGGAGAGCATTATACTAAGTAAAATAAGCCAGTCAGAGAAAGATACATATCACAGTATCTCACTCATTTATGAAATATAATGAACAACATAAACTGATGACAAAAATAGATCCAGAGACATAGAAACATCCAACAGACCGTCCAATCTCAGAGGAAAGTTGGGGGGTATGGGGGAGGATAGGAGATCAACCAAATGACTTGTGTGCATGCATATAAGGATAACCCATGGACACAGACAGTAGGGTGATGAGGGCAGGTGCTGAGTCCTTCTTTAATACTTTAAACAATAAAAATTAAAAATAAAACTGCTAGGGTGGTTGCTGCAACTCTGCAGACACACATAGAGGCTGAATGGGTGGCTCCCAAAGGCATCTTGCCTGCTCTCCCACTATTTACAAATATAATTACAATGAAAATGAATATGCTGCTTGACTGCTCCTGTAACAAGGACTGTGAGAAGATACCGCTTTAATTTGTCAGAGTGACCTTTATGAATTTCACTGTTGCTGGAAAACTCAGGCAGGTTGGACAGCATTCTCATTTCTTCAGGAAGATTTAAAAGTGTTTCCCAGACTTCTTTTCAAATTACTTCTTGAAGAAGTGTTGCTTTTGTGATTCATATTTAGCTTGCTTTGTTTTGTTTTGTTTTTAAGGACAACTGATGATTGATTTATATGTAGATGAATGAAGATGAACTAAGGGAGATTGGGTATAATTTCCCAGCAATTGTTGGCTGAAATTTGAGAGGTGTTACTTCATTTATTGCTTAGTCATTTTATTGCTTACTGTGTGAACAGTAAGAATCACACATGTTCTAGTTTTTCTTCCTCATATTATAAACTAGGTCAAAGAAGCAGTTAGGTAAATATTTCAATCCCATTTTTATGCTAGTATTTGAAAGAAGCAGAAGCTTTCATATTAACCCCCAAATTACATTTTCTTTAAAAATAAATCTTTCATAGGCACCATGTTTTCTAACTCATATAATTAAGCACTTGGTTTGGAATGTTAGGAATGTCCTTGTGTATGAGAAATGCAGAAAGTCAAGGAGATGGAAAACTCAGAATTCTTGATATCAATCTGTCAACAACCTCTTCTGGGTTGGAATTTTGCCTTTTTCCAAAGATTCCTACATATAGAATAGTGAGCTTCTCAGTCTGAAACCTTTGTTTTGACTCTTTGGAAAGGTTGTCAGACACTTACTTGCAACTTACTGACTCACAAGACTCCACACAGCCTGCTTATCTGACACCTCAGAAGTTGAGTAGAAGGAGCAGTTTGGAAGACTGCTGAGATAGGCAGGCTTGCTGGTAGCCGACCAACCATCTGATGTCTTGACATCAAGAAAGAAAACTCAAAGCTCCTGTATTGCAATCTAGTACAATTCCTGATGGTCACACTTTTTTTATTAATAAATCTTTCATTATAAATTATTACATGAAGAGTAAAACAAGTGAGAAAACTATAATTTGGATTCTCTTTCTTTAAATTTGTCAGTTATTCTGTGCTATAGAAGGTCCTTTGTTATTATCACAATATTCCATTAGCCCTCATGTCTTTCTTCTCTTTAAGATTTTTATGGTATTTTTTTAGAATTTATTTTTATAACTTACTAGTGGTATTTTTTTGTAATTTACTTTTATTATGTTTAATGCCTTTTTAAAATTTTTATTGTTGAAAGTATTAGAGATGTCCCCCACTTTATCTCCTTTAACACCCTCAACCCAGCTCCTGCACACCCCAGGCCTTTGATGCACTATTGTATGTGTCCACAGACTATGGATATATTCATATAAATTATTTTTTAATCTCTTTCCACCTCCTCCCTTCCCTCTGAGATCTTTCAGTCTGTTCCATGCTTCCATGTCTCTGTATCTATTTTGTTCCTCAGTTTATTTTGTTCATTAGATTCCACATATAAGTGAGAATATTTGATATTTCTCTTTATAACAATAATAATAATAATAATAACAATAATAATAATAATAATAATATCTCAGTCCCTCCATATTGTCTCAAAAGGTAAGAGATCCTTCTTTTATACAGCTGCATAGTATTCCATGGTGTAAATGCACCACAGCCTTTTTGTCCACTCATCTACTGATGGGCACATGGATATTTCCAGATCTTAACTATTGTAAATCATGCTGGTATGAACATTGGGGTGCATATATTCTCTGATTGGTGTTTCAGAATTCTTAGAATATATTCCCAGAAGTGAAATCACTGGGTCATCTTTTTATATATTTTCCCTATATTGTATACCAAAGTTTAGAAAACAATCATTATCTAATAACTAGTTTGCATAGTGCATTGTGCTATGTGCCAGGCAGGATGAAAGGATATGCACAGCTCTCCCCACATTCACAGAGCTGCCACGATGAAGCATTTTCTGTGACCCATCAGCACCTCGGATATTTCCAGAGGGCAAATGTTTCAACAAAGTAAAAAGATAGAAATATAAGCCTAATGCGAGTAAACATAGGATTTGAACTTGCAATTTCCCTCTTACTGTATTGTTTTGCTAATTAGTAAGATTTTTCACAGTGTAGCTTACTTAATAGGCGTTGTGTCCAATGGAATTGTAGTGTTCCCTTTCACTACAGCTATGGTCATTAGCAATGGTGAGGGAAAGCTGTTTTTGTGACTAAAAAAGTCCACAAAACCTAAGTTGTATTTAGCATCTATAGTAAAAGCAATAGAACCAGCCTGGCACATTAGTCAGCAACAGTGCAGCATGACTGATCATCGGTGATCATCATCATCAATAGCTTTTGCTGGTTGTTTGGTAACACTGTTTATAAATCTCACTCACCACCTTTCACTGCAGTTTCCTCATCTCTAAAGTAAAAGAGTTAAACAGTTTCTACAGTTTAATGATTCCTTTTTTTTTTCCTGAAAGATTGCAATTTCCTTGTTGTCAGAGACACAACATTTTATTCATTTTTGCACATTTCATAATGCTCAGCAATGATAAATGAGTGGCATTTAAAATGTATCTTATTTTCCCTCTTTATGGTAGTTATACTTGATTCCTAGTAATCTTCACATAGGCTCATTTGAGTAAGTGGGTACTAACTTGGACATTTTCATAAATGTTATTTTTATGCATTCTAAGTGCAAATCCAGAAGTAAAATATAGAGTAGAAATTCTCTCTCTCTCTCTCTCTCTCTCTCTCTCTCTCTCTCTCTCTCTCTCTCTCT
>PVJC01031993.1:0-20208 GCA_004026665.1 Murina feae | reverse complement strand
CTCTCTCTCTCTCTCTCTCTCTCACACACACATGTACACTCACACATGCCTGGGCAGGCAATCCAGGGCTGGTGTGCATCTTCTCAGTTCTCTCTAACTTGATGCGTCCCCTTCCATGGCCCTGGCCTGACAGCTGCTAGAGCCCCAGCCATATATCTGCATTGCAGGCAGCAGAAAGGAGGACATCCTAGAAATAACAAACTATATTTTCATTTGCTTCTCATTTTCAGAGCTGTCCTATGGCCATACAGAGATGCAAATCTTCTGTAGAGTCTATACATTTATTAGAGCAAAAATGAATGGGTGTTGGGTGCAGGAATGGGGGTTAGTAGGAATAATGAGTCTCTGGTAAATTTGACTTGTAGTTTGTATTTCCTTTTTTACACGGAAATCTAAAACATGCCTTTTGAAGACAGTAGGCAGAGAAAAAGGAGACCTGGATTCCAATTCCCACTTACTTCCTAATTAGGTATGGGTGGTACATCTCTACTTTCTTTTCTCAGCTGTAAAAAGAGAGCTTTCTGCTTTTACTATCTGAAACTCTGTAATTCCATCAAGGGTAGAAGCAGACTGATGGAGCCTGACCCAGTGACTTTACAAAATGGAAAAGGTTCAAGAGTTTAATTAACATTTAAAAAATCAGATTAGGTCATTGATCTAAAGAAAGGTTTCTAGTCCCAGAATCATAGGATGGGGATTCCTACCACAGTGATTTTGGTTGTGGTATGCAGTCACAGAAATTATTGATCCAATGCTTCATGAGCCCCTAGAAGCAGAACATTTCATGCAGCAAAGTCTGCTGGATCCAATGTGTCTTGGCAGGTAGCTTAGGGAAATCAGGGAAAGAAGTTAGGAAGATCTTGATCCCCGTCCTGGCTCAGCGAATCACTACCACTGGGGCTTTCACCCAAACACCTAACTGGGTCTCAGTTTTATCTAATTCATAATTGGTGTAGGTATCCCAAAAAAACAAAGTAGAGACTCAGAGTTCTCTCTCCTTCTTTCTCAGGGATTTGTCAAAGTTGTTAATGTGCAGATGCACCAAACAGGTTGGCCATATGGGAAATAAAATGACCTTTGAAAGGTTTGATGACACATGTGGCTGCTCCCCATGAAGAAGGTTACATTAGAACTAGCAGCAACCGCAACAGCAGGATGGCATCTGAGGCTGGGAAACTGTATAGCGCTGAGAAGACCAAGGTCGTGCTGCAGGGGTGACACTGAGCCAGCACAGCTAAGAGCTCAGGCAGATCTGGTGAGAGATCATTTCCAGCAACCTATGTGCCCAGCTCATGGAGGCTGACTAGCAGAATCCAAGATGCAATGCTGGATGCTGGGGAATGGCCGGAGGCCAAGGAGGGGTGACTTAATGAAAAGGATGAGGATACGTCTTGACCTTGAGGAGGCTTGGCTTTATGCAGAAACACTGGTGAAATGACAGTTGTTTTCTGGTGCTAAGAATGCTTCATACAACTCCAGGTCACTGTTGTTGGCAGACAGTTGATTGCACCACAGGGAACAATGTGAGTGGGAGGAAAAGTTCAAGGTCCCAAAAACTTGTAGAGGTAATGTGGAGAGCAGTGTTCTGTATGAGGCAGGAATCTAACTATACATTGGTAGTGATTTGTATGCCAGAATTATATGAGAGCTGCTTCAGAACTTCTTTTCAATCCCTTTGGGAAGACTACCTTTAACCCAAAGAGTCTGTCCTTTGCCCCTAGCTGCTGATAGGTGATCTCTAGGTCCCTGATTTGTGCAGCCTGATAGGAGTATTTTTGTTTGCCTAAGTCCTTTGGTTATCAGGCATTCTTCCAAGGTGATATATGAAGGGAGCTTAGAAATCACCACTAACCAGTTTTGACTTCTGGAGGAACTGGAAACTAAAGGTATTACCCTTGATTTCCAAGAGGGCTTGAAAACTAAAGGTCAGCCATGTAGGAAGCATATGATTGAGCCTCAGTCAAAACTCTGGGCACCAAAGGCTAAAGTCAACTTCTTTGGTTGGCAATACTCTTTGAATCATTAAGTCGACATGTTGAGTCTTGAATTGCAGCTGGAAGGAGGTGATACTGATAACCTAAAAGGCTAGCCTAGGTTTTTTTCCCCCTGGGGTCATGTCTTGTAACCAAAGAATAAGCACTGCAAACCAAAAAATTTAAGCAAAAGCATGGAAAATTTATTGCAAACAGATTCAGACTCCCCACATGGGGAGGAGGCCCAAATAATGGATTTCCAGTGAAGCTAGTCAGTCTAGGAGTATACGTGTGCTACAAGCCTGCTCTGTTTCCACTCCTGTGGCTACCTGATTGATTCTCTCATTGTTCTCACCTAGGAAGGGAACTGAACTTTCCATTTCTATGTGTCAGTTCACCCTGTTGCAGGCCATCCCTTGGTTTCACATGATTCCTGCTCTGAGTCCAAAAACATTCTAGCGTTTCAGCATGGTTGGTTCCTGTGATTAGGCATGCTCAAACTGCCATGTCTGCCCTTGCCTATGTTCCACCTGCTTTTGTTTCCCACTGGACCCCTGCCCTGTCTGCCTGCGTGTCAAGCTAACACCTCTCAATACCACCCAGTACTCCAGGGAAGAAAACAAGTGCAAGTTCTATGATTGTCCCCTCCCTGACTTTGTCATACAGGTATATCTCTTCCTTTAGCAGGTTCTAATTTCTAGCCCTTACTATAATAAAATTATAATTTTAACTATAGCATATTTTGAGTTTTGTCATTCTAGTGAATTATTGAACCCAAAGGAGTTCCTGGGGATTCCAAATTTGTAGCCAGCTGATCTGAAGTCAGGGTGGCCCTGAAGACCTCCAAGTTTGTGGCTGGTGTCTGACGTGAGAGCAGTCTTGTGGAGGACTATTCCCTCAGATGGTAGGCTTGCCTTTTTGGAGACCTCTGTCCTTAAAGCTGAATTTAAATAGCCCCAAGAACCCCTTAAATAATTATAAAATCTCCTTCTTCTTTAGGGTCTATTGGATCCTTGTGGTTGACACTGCTAGTAAGCCATTCAAAATCCATTGTTCTTTTCTTGGCAGTCAATATACTTATCTGGGCCAAGTGTTGAATCAAATTTGGTCAAAGTCAATCATGAAAATTCTGTTTTTTGTTCTTCCTTTAATCTTAGAGTCCCCATGTTCTGGCCATTGACCACTAAACAGATTTGCCTGCCTGATAAGAGGGTGCATATAGCTTTTCTCCTGTTGCTGTTTTGACTGGCTGAAGTGTGACATATGCCTGCAGGGCTGGACTGAGCCTGGGGCACTCGTGATATTTTTGAGCCTCTACAGTAGCCTTGGGATAACTATCTAAGGACTTCTTGTTAAATATGAAAAATAAACTTGTATTTCATTTGCAGCCAGTATATATCTGGTTCTCTGTTATTTATAGCCAAATGCAATTATAATAGATACTAGTCCCCACAGAAAGCACAAAGAGATGAAGCACCATGTTCAAAGTCATAGGTTGCAGCAAGACTATGCCCTATTCTCCTGACTCCCATCCTAACACCTTTCCTAATACTCTTTTTTTCTTTTGTCCCTTATCTATCTACACTAATAAAAGAGAAACATGCAAATTAACCATCATTCCATCACTCTGCCACTCCGCCACACCCACCAGCCAATCAGGAGCAAGTATGCAAATTAACCCAACTAAGATGGTGGTGGCCACGAGCTGGAGGCTTGGGTTGCCCCCGGTGATGGAGGAAGCTAAGCTTCTTGCTTGCCCTGGCCAGCCCTCAAGGCTACAAAGTTTCAATTATAGAAGATAAATAAATCCCAGATACCTGTTTCTAGCCGGACCTGGGCTTCATTCAAGGCTACGAAGTTTCAATTGGTTCGCCGGGGGGCATGGTCAGTCTGAAAATGGCAATCAGGCCCTCACTCAGGTTGGCCAGGCATCCCAGCGGGACCCCCACCCCAATCCTGGACACCCTTCAGGGCAAACCAGCTGGCCCTCACCCATGTACCAGGCCTTTATCCTATATAACAAAAGGGTAATATGCAAATTGACTCTAACAGCAGAAACAACTGGGAATGACTGGTCCCTATGCCACACACTGACCACCAGGGGGCAGACGATCAATGCAGGATCTGTCCCCTAGTGGTCAGTGCACACCCACAGGGGGAGCTCTGCTCAGCCACAAGCCAGGCTGATGGCTGCCAGCACAGTGGTGGTAGCAGGAGCCTCCCCCACTGCTTTAGCAGCACTAAAAATGTCTGACTGCAGCTTAGGCCTGCTCCCCGCTGGCAAGTGCATTCCCTGAGGACTCTTGGGCTGCCAGAAGGATGTCTGACTGCCAACTTAGGCCCAATCCCCTGGGGAGCAGGCCTAAGCCAGCAGGTGGACATCCACTGAGGGGGATGCCTAATTTATAAATTTAAACTTTATCATAGATATGTCTGCATAGGAAAAAAGCATAATATATATAGGGTTGGGTACTTATCTGCTGTTTCAGGCATCCACTGGGGGTTTTGAAACTTAAATCTCTATCAATCCACTGGATTGCTACTGTATATCTTCCTTTCAAAACCCTGTGCACTGGGCCTCTAGTCTAATCTAATAAAAGAGTTATATGCAAATTGAGCCTCAATCTATTACACCTAAGCCACGTCCACCAGCCAAGCTATGTCCACCAGTCAATCAGAGTGATTATATGCAAATTAACCCAGACAAGATGGTGGCCAGCAGCCATGGAGCTAAAGAAAACAGAAGGCCAGAGATGGAGGAAACTGCCTGCCGAGGCCTGCTGTGGCCTCCACTCAAGGCAACAAAGTTTCAATTATAGAAGCCACAGAGCTGAAGCAAACAGGAGGCTTTGTTGCCTAACTAGGCAGGCTGTGGCCTCTGCACAAGGCAACAAAGTTTCAATTATATATGATAAATAAACCCCAGAAAACCTGCTTCCAGCCAGCTTCACTGGGACCTTGGGTCAATGGGAGCTATGGCCAGCCTGCTAGCAGCCCTCAGCCCCTCACCCAGGCTGGCCAGGCACGCCAGCAGGTGGACATCCTCCGAGGGGTCCCAGACTGCGAGAGGGCACAGGCTGGGCTGAGGGACCCCCCATGAGTGCACAAATTTTTGTGCACCAGGCCCCTAGTATATATATAAAAGCCTAAATGACTGGCCAGTAGCTATGACGTTCAATGACCAACTGTGGGTAGATGCTCAATGTACAGCATGGAAACATGGAACAGACTGATGAATCTCAGAGGGGACGGGGGAAGGGGGAGGGTGGGATAAGATTAACCAAAGCTCTTATATGCATACTAGAGGTCTGGCACACAGATTCGTGCACCGGTGGGGTACCTCAGCCTGGCTTTCAGGGATCAGGCCCAAACTGGCTTTCCAACATCCCCCAAGGGGTCCTGGATTGCGAGAGGGCACAGGCCAGGCTGAGGGACCCCCATGGTGCATGAATCCATGCACCAGGCCTCTAGTGTTATTAATAATAATGATATTAAAGTTCTACATACTATTCTGTATAGTAAATAAAATAATCTTCCAGTAACAGAAACTTATATAAAGTTATATTCAGCTCAATGTTTCCTTAACAGGCCCTCAAAACAATACTTTAAATTGCATGATCAATTTTCTTTTTTCATAATTTTAATTTTCTTTTTTAGTACATCTTTTTCTCTTGACTTTTACCAATTCTCATCCCATCAAATTCTTAATGTGCTCATATGTGGTACATAATCATGTCATATCCATTCATATTAAAATCATTTTATGTCATCCATCAAAGCATTAATATTTTTAAAGAACTTCAAAAGGTTCAATAATCTGATCTCAGCTACATGAAAGCATCTATTTAGTCCTTGTTCAAAATGAATTTATTTGTTCATATTATATTCACCGAATTTCTAAGTCAATACTGAATAGAATTTCGTGACCATGCTTTATTTACAAAAAAGCACCGCTATTTTAGAGTATAAATCCCATAAATTAAAATTTCTCTCTATTATTGACCCAGCTGAAAGCATAATTAGCATATATTTCCTTTAAAGTGCCTGAACTAAGTAACAACTAATCCATCACTTTTCAGTCTCTCTAATCTGTTCATCTGAATATTTATTTAGGAAACCTCCTATGACACTATTTATAGCTATGTTTTCACACTGAGAACTTTAAGCTCATATGTCAAAATGTTCCACTCTGGAGTATTTAAAAAAAAGTATAGTGTAATCACTGGGTCAAATGGGAGTTCCATTTTTAGTTTTTTGAGGAAACTCCATACCGTTCTCCTCAGTGGCTGCACCAGTTTGCATTCCCATCAGCAGTGAACGAGGGTTCCTTTTTCTCCGCATCCTTGCCAGCATTTGTCATTTGTTGATTTGTGGATGATAGCCATTCTGACAGTTGTGAGATAGCCAGTGATCCCACTTCTAGGAATATATCCCAGGAAACCAGAAATACCAATGAGAAAGGATATATGCATCCCTATGTTCATAGCAGCACAATTTACCATAGCTAAGATTTGGAATCAGCCTAAGTGCCTATCAGCAGATGAGTGGATTAAAAAACTTTGGCACATCTACACAATGGAAACTATGCTGCTCTAAAAAGGAAGGAACGCCTACCATTTGCAATAGCATGGATAGAGCTGGAGAGCATTATGCTAAGTGAAGTAAGCAGTCAGAGAAAGATAAATATCACATGCTCTCACTCATTTGTGGATTATAATGAATAACATAAACTGATGAACAAAAACTGATGTAGACAGAGAAGCATCGATCAGATACTCAAAACTTAGAGGGAAGGTAGGGGAGGGTGGGGGTGAGGGGGAGAGATCAACCAAAGGATTGTATGCATGCATATAAGCATAAGCAATGGATGTGGACAACAGGGGCAGGAGTGGGAGGGCAGGAGTGGGGGTATGAGGGGACATTGGGGGGGGGATAAGGTCACATTTGTAATATCTTAATCAATAAAAGAGAAAAAAGTATAGCGTAAAAATTAAGAGATAGTATGCATGAACTGAATGTCAATGCCATTTTTAGAATCTACCTTTCTTTTTTCTTAAAAAAGAAAAAAAAAACCTGAATACCAAATCACACAGAAATCTCTAGAATATTGCAGTACTGAAAAGATTCTGCCTATCCTATGTAACCTATGCATTTCAGAAATAAGAAAAGCAGAATTCCACTTACTGATTTTCCATCAGCATCCTGGACACATCTTTAAGAATGAAGTACACTTATACAAGTAGACCACTGGTTACTAGTCTTTCCAAATACTCTTCCATTCCTTTGTAAAAGCATTCTGCTGAATTTATATCTCATTTTATTGACATAAAAACAAGTAAAGACTTATAAATCACTCAATACAGTTTGGTCCATAAGGAAGAAACTGTGTCAGCACTTTTTTCTCCTTCCAAATATGGAGATTTTCACGTGTAGAAGATAAGAAAATTTGCCCATATTTTAATAAAATAAGGATACAGAATAAGGTTCCCCATCATAGAGACTTATAAGCTTTGTAAGATACCTCACAGTAGAATCACTTCCTAAGCCTTATTTTAAATCTTGAAATTTATCTTAGAAAAAAAAAAGAATACAACTGAGTGAAATGGTTGAAAACACAAAGAGAATACAGATAAATTGTAAAAGGGCAGGTCCTTTTCTTTCTCTTTCATCAGGACAGGATGAAAAACCGTCTTATGTCATTTATATAACTAGTGAAACACGTTTGTCTTACATATTAAATGGGTATGGAGCAAAATGTACAGACATTCAATAAAAGCAGTAGAAAACAGTTAACAGTTTGGATTTAAACATTGATTCAGAAAAGTAGTGGAAAACAGCTAGTAGTTTAGATTTTCTTAAACACTGGTTTAGAAAAAAATGATTTAAGAACATTTAATGTCCATTCAAAATAACCTTAAGTTCATTCAGTATTAATACTGCCATAAAGATTAAAAAAATAAAAGTGGAGTTCAAGTAGGTCTTTCTAGGATCTGAGTCAGCAAACAGAAGATTCAGGACCAAAAGCCTTTTGTTGTGACCTCTGAACTCAATTCCATTTCCACTAGATGATTTGCCCTTAAAGGGAATTGGTAATAATAAAGAGATTAACTACTATAGAAATTCACAGCATTCGTTAATTAGGAATAATGAGTTAAATAATTACCAACCTCATGTAGCTACAAGGAGGAGTTTCCTGAGCTGGGAGGTATTCATAGAGGATGATATAATCTATATTAATAAAAAGGTAATATGCTAATTAGACTGGATGTCTGTCTGGACGTCATTCCAGATGTCCTTCTGCATGAAGCTGGGGCCTGAGGGAAGCCAGCCTAGGTATGGGGTGCCTGCCAGTGGCCAGAATGAAGCCCAGATCCCAGGTGCCTGCAGGCAGCCGGAGGGGAGCAAGCCGGGTTCCAGGTGCCAGAGGGAAGCTGGTGCCAGCAGCTGGAGGAAGGAAGGCCTACTCTTGCATGAATTTTGTGCTTCGGGCCTCTAGTCTCTACATATAAAAGGCTAATGTGCCTAAGTGTCCCTCCCACCTTCTGACTAGTTGCTGTGATGTGCACTGACCACCAGGGGGCAGATGCTCAATGCAGGAGCTACTGTGATGTGCACTGGCATTTATAAAGAAATAGCACCATAGACCTGGCACTGATAAAGCAAAAGTTGGCTTCCCCCAAGTGGGCCACAAGCCCCGCCACACCCAGAGTGACAGCCCACCAAATCACAGCTAATGCTGCTGAGACCCTATGGTGCAAAATGTGGCCCACAGCACAACCCAGAAACAGTGGCTGTGGGTGACCTCACATAGAAACACCCGGCTTCCTCTCCCTAGCGACTAGCCTCCTTGGAGTTTCTTCAGCCCTGGAACATGACTTGCTTTATAGCCAGGTGGAAACATTTCACACTTTAACCAGGTGTCTGTGAAGGGTTCCCCGTGCTTCATCTTATTTGATCCTCACAGAAGTCCTGGACTAGGTAGATAGGAGACTCTGTGGAATCCTATTTTCTTTTTCTTAGCCAGAAAACGGAGATTTAGAAAGTTTAGAAACTTGACCCGACTGCAAAGAAGTAAGAAATGGTGGACCTTGAATATGTCTTCAGGTTTTCTCACTGTGCAGAATATAGTCAAATACTGCTGCAATTAAATATTTCACCCTTTGTTCTCCCTGCATGATCTGCAATAATAAATCTGGTTCCTGTTGATATTTAATGCTGTGTTGCTAACAATTACCTGAAAGAGAAGTTGGGGGTGCTTCATTGGGCTAGAAAAAGTTTAGCTAAATCAGAAATCAGGTCTAATTAAGCAAGTTTATTCTATACACTGAGTGGCCAGATTATTATGATCACCCCATCAGTACTTCCTTGGGCCACCTTTTGCCTTCAATACTGCAGCAATTCTTGTCATTGACTCTACGAGATGTTGAAAGATGATGTGAGGAATCTGACCCCATGCCTGATGAATAGCACTGTCCAGTTCTGTGAGATTTGATGGTTGTGGAACTGGCTGCCTGATGGCTCTTTTAACTTTGTCCCAAAAATACTCAATTGGATTGAGATCTGGTGATTATGGGGGCCACCTAAGCAAGGTAAAGTCTCCCTCATGTTCTTAAAAGCACTCCTGCACAATAGGAACACTGTGGCATGGCGCATTGTCTTGTTGGAAGAAGCCATCTCCATTGGGATATGCCATCAACATGATAGGATGAACTTGATCAGCAATGATACTTAGGTATGGTGTGCTATTCAGATGTTTATAATGATCTGGCCCTCTAGCAACTTAAGCACAAAATTATAGCTAATTTGCCTACAAACTTCAGATGGTCATAATAATCTGGACACTCAGTATACATATAGAAGGCTAAGTTGACTGCATATGCAGGATACTTATAAAGCTCTTGCTAGTGCCAATTGCATGCATGTGTTTTGACCTGTCATTATCAATCATGAATTTGGTTGACATTTCTATTATAGAGAAAGGGTGAATAGTGATATTAAAATATTTCTTCTAATTAATTTCCTTTCAATGTGCATGAATCTGTGCACAGGGCCACTAGTCATTACATAAAAACCTAACAGACTCTCAATACACAGTTCTCCTGGACTGCTGCAGTGACTGTAGAAAAACCTTACCAAGGGGACTACAATTGAGAAGATTTATAAATATAATCAGGCTTTTCCAAAAGTCAAAACTGAAATATCCGAATTGCTCTGGAAATACTTGCATTACTTTATATCTTAAACCTGTGTGTAAATAATTTAAATCCTGAGAGACATCTATAAATACCTATAAGAAAGAGGTGAGAAGGGAAAAAGGTGATCCACAAAACTTTTACAATTTACCTGCAAAGGGTTTTTAATTGTCATTTGATATTGTTTATATATAAGGTGGTTGCTGCAGTACTTAGATATAAGGAGGAAAGAGAAATGAAAGAAACATGGCTTGGGCAAGAGCAACATCTGGAATCAAAATGAGTAAGAAAAGCTAAGACTGACAGTCCATCCTCTTGATCATATAATCAGAAAAAATCAGAAAGGGGCTCAATGGGGAAAAAGGGGGATATATGTAATATTGTCAACAATAAAGCTTAACAAAAAAAGGGGGAATTTTTATTTATTCATTTATTTTACTTTAAAGGGAGCCGTGCAGGGTAAGAATGCAAAAGGAGTAGCCTGTTTGAAAACTAAGGCCTCAGAACTTATTCTTCAGTAAATAAAACATCAGCATGAAGAGACTATTAAATAAATAAGAACAAGCCATTAATTATAAAAATGCTATTGCTTGGCAAGAACAAATATTTCTGTTTTAAAGTAATTTCAGAATTTCGCCCAAACAAAGTATGACTAATGCTTTCATTCTGTGTTGTTTTAATGATTAATTTATATGTGCCAATACAGAAAAGTAATTATTTCAATGATTTTATATGAATATCCATTGTTGCCATTTGGTTGGTAGCCTTGTTTTAATAAGGTCACTTCATATTCCCAATATCCTTGCTTCATCTTTCTTAAAGTTTGATAGAGAACATAAATTTAATTCTTCAGAATTAGATTTAATTAGGAATTTGATAAAATCTAACAATAGATTTAATGGTACCTTGGACATTTGTGAGGTGAAACACACTTGCTCACCAAAGAGAGACAATGGTGTAAAGGACAACAAAACAACCACAAAAATCAGACAGTTAGTTCAACACCAATTGGCATCTCTAAGATGTAACAGAAACTAAGCATCTGATTTTTTTGGCATAATTTGGATTAAAAGGGCATTATCCATAGTTTCAATACTTAAAAGAAAACCAATGAGCATTAGGATTACTTCTAGGAAAAGCACACAGGTACCAAATAAGTAGCCTAGTGCAACACCTCTCAAACATTTATGTGCATATGAATTGCCTGGAGATTTTGTTACAATGTGGATTCTGATTCATTTGGTCTGGGTTGGGGCCTGAGATTTCTGTCCCCAAAAAGCTTCCAGGAGAGAAGGATGATGCTGGTCTAGAAACCATTATGAATAGCAGGGCTTTATCACATGGTGTAGAAACACATGCATGTGTTGTTTGGTCCATGGGTTGAATTAGTTAACCCAGGATAGAGACAATGTGGCAACTTCTAGCCTAAATGGTCCTCTTTCTTACTGACTTCGCCAAAAGGTGAATGGACCATGCAGAGGGGAGACACATAGAGAGTCAGCAGGATTGTCCTGGAAACAGAAAAGATGACTATTGTTCTACAAACCCAAGACGGGCAAATGATGTGTTGTGATTGCGTTAGACTAATTTGTTTTAATAAATTCTACATGTTCCCAATAAATAAAATCTGAGTCATATTCAATAGGCCCTTTCCACTTAAGGAATAGAGTTGTTTTTTAACAGCTGGAGAAAGAGAAATCCACTATTGATTCGATTATTGGCCAAGGTTTAGAACACAGAAAAGAAGTAAGGCTTTCCAAAAAGCTGTTTGAATTAAATTAGGTTTAAAATGATGTCTGATGATTTCCTGTTTTCATTAATATTTGTGTAAACCAAATTTTGTTATCTTTGCTTCAGCTTACCTTCTGTCTATCTCAAAATTAAAGCTGCAAAAACAGAATAAAGACTATCATTGATTAACTATAGACAGAGATATATGAGAAGAGAATGAGTATAACTATACAAGTGATCTTTCTAAAACTCCATTTCCACATGTTTATATGACCTACAGTTTGCGCTGTAAGGTCAAGGAATAATCAGCCCTATCCTCCTTTAACTAAAATACATCTGCCATAAATCTTACCAGGTTGCAGTTCAAAATGAATCACTTTGTTTAAAGAGGGCAACCTGTCTTCACAAAGCAATGCATTGTTCTGCTTTATTTGGGATAATGAATAACTTTTATCTAACCTCTACTTAAAATGTATACCTGTACCACTCTTGTAAATTATAAATATTTGCATATTTGAATTTTTTATTTTTTTGCCCATGGAGGTCTAATTTGTTTGCTTTGCCTTTTTTGTTGTTTGTTGTTGTTGTTGTTTATCGATAAAGCTAACTCTGGCCTAGTCCAATTTTTTTTAAATATATATTATGGTTTTCAAACTGGATGTTTTCAGCAAAGAAGTTTTATTTCAAGTGCAGGTCTTACACTATAAAATAACATGTTATATTTTATCAAATTTTCATCACTGTGCTTCAAATGACATGATGCAAGCTAGAAGCTGAATGCTTACTATGTATTAGGCACTTAGCAATGACATGGCTTGTATGTGGTGGTTTGTGAATTGTTTTAATCTTCTATATTATAGATGAGTATGTAGTACCTTTAGAGAATTAAAAATTGTCCAGGGTACATGGCTATTAAGTGGCAGACCTAAGATTTGGATTCAGGTCTGTCTCTCAGTTGGATCTCTGTAAGTTCATTTAACCTGAAATCTAATGAGAAGGCCTTTAGACACATTTTTTTCCCCTTAGACTTTTAGTACATTTTTAAATAGAAAAAGGAATGAGTATATTTTCTTTAAGCTGTTTTTGAAAATTCTAATCATGCTTACATTATTGGGAAAAGAAGAGAGGCTCACAATTCGTATGAGCTTAAGGAGATTAGCCCATTTTCATTATTCTTATTGGACTGCTTTTCTTTGTCATTAATTTAGCAAAGTGTCTTTAACAATTAACAAAAAGCCAGTATATTAATTTTTTTTTTACCATTTTCACATGAACTATAATAAACTAAGTATAATTAGATTTGTTAGCTTTGGATTAACTTTATCAGTATTAAGGCAATAATTTGGAGTACAAGAAATAATTACCACAGATTTAGAGATGCAATTAGGCCTGATGGATACATTAGATTTTTTCACATTCTTTAGTCTAAAATCAATTGTATTATCTATTTGTGCTCTAGAAACAGGTGAGATTTTTCTGGAAAGCTAAGAAGCCTCAGTTAAGTATTTTTCAGAAGTTCCTGCTAAAAATCTCTTTAGCTTCATATTTAATTCAGCCTATTCTATGCCTTCCAAAGTGTTATAAAATACTATTTGGGTTAAACAAGATGGAGTGAAGTTTTAATCTTTAGACATTTTTCATGTAGGTGAGCAAAGCGAACCTAGCTTAGAAAACGACAGAACTGTCTTCTGTGGACAGAGTGAGGCCACTGCTCCTCCCCAGTGACCCAAAGGCACTGTGCTCACTAATGTGTTCAAATCTCAAGCCGCCCACTCTGGTAGAGAGCAGCAAAGGAGTGCGACAGTAGGAATGACACAACATGACACACTTCATCACTTCATGTGTTCTCACCAATACTGCAGGTTGTATACTCTATTCTTCATAAGACTTTAAAACATAGATGTGTGTTTTAAAAACAGATCTATACACTTATATACAAAACCTATATATACACTCATGCATATAAACACACTTTAAACAAATACATATAAGTACATACATACATGAATAGATGTGTACGGTTTACTCAACCACACCATGTTTTTTTATTTACAAGTTTTGAAATATTTTTTTGTTAGTTCTCTAGCATCTAGATAAAGTGTAAGCTTTAGTACATCTGAGTTAAAACAACATGGATCAGAGGAAGCATTCACAAAGGCAAGAAGCTGGGAGCATAGCCAACTTCAGAGCAAGCATCTAGGAATTGAAAGAAAAAAGTTTGGAAAGAGCTTCCAACTGGAGATCACAGATTTTGAATTACTTTGGACCTCCAATAGGAACAGAAGCAGAAAAAGAGTTTAGATAGATGGCAAGAGAGGTCAGAAAGGTTTCACAGTACCCTTGAGAGAATTTGCTGATGGCAACAGGGGTGGATTGGCTTGGATGCCGAAAAAAGAGGAATTAGAATTACTCTCATGTGTGGCTTCAACCACTGAACAGATCACTGTTCTGTTTACAGAAATAGGGGAAGAAGAAATTAAAGGAATTTACTACCATCTCTTTAGATTAAGTCCTTCTCTTGATTGTATCCCTTCGTCCTGCCTTAATTTCCATTCCCTCAGGAATACACTGCATATACAGCTATTGTAATATTTTCCCCAAATTCTTGATTGTTTTGTCAACCTTCAGTTATTTGTGTCAGGGATCTGGGACATTTTTTAGGGTTTAAGAAACCCAAGATAGACCAGAAGTAGGCAGATCCTTCCAAAATAGGGTGTCAGTATTGAGGTGACAGGACAGCTAAGACTTTTTCCCCCTGCAGCTTTATTGGGTGTTTCCAGGTCCTTAGTGCATTTAGGGCAGCAGAGAGAAAGGGCCTGGGTGTATTGGTTCCTATAGGATCCTTACCTCTCCTGGAGTCACCAGGGGACACAACCTGTGTCAAAGGGACCAGAAATATTTTTTCTTCCACATTTTCTTTCCTCTTCTCCCTCTTTTCAACACATAAACACATCCTTTTCCTCCAAAACTAGAATTGTTTTCTTGAGGACTGAGGATTAGGGTGGCAGAAAGGGAAGGAATATGAGCAACCGTGAGGGTGTTCAAATATAAGTTGGAAGAATTTATAGAGCTATGATGAATGAGATTATATATATACATACACACACACACACACACACACACACATATACTCAGTGGCCAGATAATTATGACCACCTGACGTTTGTAGGCAAATTAGCCATACACTGCATCGTATGGGATATGGAAGCCGAAGACCTGTTCAAACATCTTTGTGTTTGCAATTACCAAGATAAAATGTCTCCATTTCACACAGGAACACAAGGATTGGACAATCGAGCATTGGTAAAAAGTCATGTGGTCCGATGAATCATGTTTCCAGTTGCATCATGCAGATGGCAGAGTGAGAATTTGGCAGAAACAGCATGAAAGCATGCACCCCACATGGATGATACAAGCCTTCAAGCTGGTGAGGGCAGTGTTATGGTTTGGGGCATGATTTGGACCCTTTAATTCATGTGGAACAGCATATGAATAGCACAACATACCTAAGTATCATTGCTGACTAGGTTCATCCTATCATGTTGATGGTATATCCCAGTGTAGATGGCTTCTTCCAACAAGATAATGTGCCATGCCATGGTGTTCATATTGTGCAGGAGTGCTTTCAGGAACATGAGGGAGACTTTACCTTGCTTAGGTGGCCCCCACAATCACCAGATCTCAATTTCATTGAGCATTTTTGGGACAAAGTTAAAAGAGCCATCAGACAGCTGGTTCCTCAACCATCAAATCTCACAGAACTGGACAGTGCTATTCATTAAGCATGGTGTCAGATTCCTCGCATCACCTTTCAACATCTCGTGGAGTCAATGCCAAGAAGAATTGCTGCAGTATTGAAGGCAAAAGGTGGCCCAAGGAAGTACTGATGGGGTGGTCATAATAATTTGACCACTCACATTCAAATATATCCCACATTCTAAGGTTACTAAATCGCATTGTTTACCCATATCTTCAGAAAAAAATCACTTCTACTGTTGTGGTAAACAACCTGCTTCCCTATTTATAATGGTCTGGTCCTCTAGCAACTTCAGTGTGAAATTATAGCTAATTTGCCTACAAATATCAGGTGGTCATAATAATCTGGCCACTTAATATGTGTGTGTGTATAATATTAGTATATATACATATACATACACACACGTGTGTGTGTAATCTTTCTTTTTGTACATTTAACACTTTATGACAAAATATTTTGCAGTTTGCTTTACAAAAGGAAATTATATCTTTTAAAATAACAAATATCTCAGCAGATTTCATGCTATTTAAGACTTATTTAATAATTATCATGTTACTCCTTATCTCTTAGATTTTCTTTCTCTTCCCCCCCGCCCTAATTTCTTTATTTCCTGTTCTTTTTCTTTCTCCTCCTTTTTATTTCCCACTCCCCTTATTCCCTCCCTCCCTCCCTTCCTCTTTTCTTTCTAATATTTTAGATAGTGCATATCTGGCATATTTTGCAATATCTAATTGTAATGCTTTTAAACTGAACAAATGTTGTTGAGTAAGACAATTTTGAAACTGGTCTTTTGACCTAATACACTACTTAAAGCAAAACACACACACTTTAATAATAACAGCTCAGCTCTTATTATTATATTCTATATAATGAGTTGTATAATAGAAATGATATAAATTTTTCAATAAGAAGAAAAATTCTCTAATCTGATTGATCCAAAAACACAACTTTTGCGAACCATTTATTCTTGAAAAAGAACATTGCATAAGTTCAACTTGAGGAATAACAAGAAATGTCTCTTCTTTTAAATACCTATGCTTTTTGCCTGTTTTTCTTTGTTGCTGTTTTTTATATTCTTCCCAGACTGAAAAAATTCAAAGGATTGAGCCATCTCTTTTCATAACACCTGACCAGTAAAATATTGAAGCACTAAGTTAATGTCAGCTGACCAAGCTTGATTCTCTCTGAGATTCAGTATCCTTCCCTCTAACGCATTCCTGAAATCACATTGCCAGTTGCAACTCAGAGCTAGAGGACCAGATGGCCATACGTTTTTCACGATGGGCTGCTGCTGTACTATGTACGCTGTAGGCTGGAACTCAGTGGAGCACCATTTCCATCACATCTCTGGAGATCTATAGAGTTCAACCTGTGCGGCCATGCTCTGTGCCTTAGAGCCCATGCTTCACTACCATAAATGGAAATCTCCGATACAAAAAAAATGTACAAGTCTGTGTTTTATTGTTTTGATTCTTTATACTCCCTACCTTCTTACTCTACTTGGATAATCTTTTTTCTTCTGTTTCCTGGTGACTTGGGGAATAGGACCTATGATAAAACAGCATAGTTTTGTGAAAGGCCATTGTCCTTAGAGTAAGACTTGTGTTTGAACCTGGCTTTGCTAATTTGCTAGCTTGGAAATCATGAGTGTATACACTCATCCAAGCCAAGTTTCTTCTTTTGTAAAACAAAGGTAACAGAAACTCCTCAAAACCACTGTTAACTGCCTGATGCAGAACATCTTAAATGCTTAACAAATACTGATTTCCTTCTCACTCAAAATTGCTGGTCTAGATTTGGTTATGCAAATTGTAGAAAAAGGAAGATTAATAACAACACTTCCCAATATTCCCTAGATCATCCAATTTAACTGTACCCGTGTCCCCAAAATATAGATCTCTAGGCACATATATTTTGTGTATTTGCATTTAGATTGCTTGAAAAAGTTATTGAAGGTCCTTAGCACATGAGTCAGCTTGATTACTATCTTGGGGATCTTTGATCCATTTGCTATGATATTGGTTGTACTTGTAACTTCTCAATTTAGAACAACATTTTTAATTTTATCATAGCTTAATAAGTTCTTTTCCAATAAAAATATGAAAACACATAATTATTTCCAATTCATGTATGTAACACCTAAAATTCAAGGCAAATCCTGAACAAATTTCTATTTTCTAAATTCCCCAAAATTTCAGTATCATCATCTTTATTCTCCCCAAATCATATCTCTTCATTTAAAAAAACAGCCCTCAACATATATATTTCATATAGTAGCATAACACATACATAAGCAAGAATGTTATTTTTATTTATCCCTTATTCCAAAAAGTGAAGTAAGTAAATGGGAAATGTATGTGTGTCTGTGCATATGTAGATGAGAATAGAGTGAATTTAAAAAATATATATAAAAGTGTGGACAGAGAACCATGTTTTATTTGATTTGAAGTCACAACAACAAAAAATGATTTATTCTAGAAAATAAATCTAGGTAGAACAGTGTTGCCTATAAATAAAATGATTCTCAGTACTTTATTTAGAAAATGTTTGGATGGGGCCTAAAAAAGACATTTTATAAGCCATATGTCCTAACTGGCCTGGAACATTTCCTTACTATTCTGAAGTACTAATTTAAATCAATTAACCTAAAAATGGATGGTGGACTAGATATTCTAGTTCTGATTGAAGAAACTATCTACTAAAAAACGTAAATACCAGGAAAACTGACATATTATATGTCAAAGTCCCCAGAGAAGACACACAAATGGCAAATAAACATGAGAAAATGTTCCACTTCAGTGGGAAGCAAAGCTATGTAAATTAAAATAACAATGAGTTTCAATTAGTACCTTAAAATAAAATTATGAAAAATACATGAGATCAAAAAATCCACTATTAATGAGACATTTTCAGAACATTTGCCTCTTATTTTTAAAAAGAAACCTACGCCCCACCCCCCAAAAAATAATTTGAAAGTTTTGTGCAACACAGTATATGGTACAAGTAGCCAAAATATTCACAAAAAATAAATGACTAAGTAAATTAGCATACCTTGATAGATTATAAGATATGATTGTGTGATCCTTAAAATTAGGTATTTGTAAAAAGTGGGTGTGTATTGTAATATTATGTATACAGGCATGATACATAATTATAGAGTATAATTAACGTTATATTCTCATTAATGTTAAAATATTCACAGAAGATAGGAAATAAATGCAAAATTATTAATAATGATTCTATCTAGATAATGGCATCATGGTGTTTTACTTTCTTTTTGAAAATTCATGCTTCTGATTTTATAATAATACTAGAGGCCCAGTGCATGAAAATCATGCACTGGTGGGGGAGGGGGAAGTCCCTAAGCCCGGCCTGTTCCCTCTGGCAGTGTGGGACCCTTGGGGGGTGTCTGCCTGCCCGCTTAGGCCTGCTCCTCCCTGGGAACGGGCCTAAGCCAGCAGTCAGATATCCCTCTCGTAGTCCAGGGCTCTCGGAGTCTGGGAACCCTCGCTCCTTGTCTCCCCCATGCAGCAGCAGAGGTGGGAGAGGCTCCGCCACTGCTGCTGCACTTGCCAGCCATGAGCCCAGCTTCTGGCTGAGTGGAGCTCCCCCTGTGGGAGTGAACTGACCACCAGGGGCAGCTTCTGTATTGAGTGCCTGCCCTCTGGTGGTCAGTGCACATCATAGCGACTGTAGTTTTGCCATTCGGTCTATTTGCATATTAGGGTTTATTATATAGGATGTATTATTATTTTAGTATGTATGTTTATTTAGTTATCAGAAATTTCACACATGGATTTAACGAAAAGCAATTGCCTTAGACTTTCTAATATTTTGTCTTGTGCCTTTGTAATTGGCTTTCATCATAAGGTCCCTGAAGGGTAACCCTACTCTAATTGCTAGCTTCAATCTCCATACTGATGGCTGAACAATTACTTGGGTTAGTTTAATAGATTATAAAAAAAAGATAATATAAAGAGATCTCAACCTACCTTAATCTTTTTCAGGGTAACAGAGATAGAAAATGGTCATCAAATAAAGATGTAATCTTTCTTTTTGCTCTGCTCCCTTCTCTTTCTCCTGCCATCCCAACTCTTCACCACACAGATTTATGCTGCCCTCCTCACAAACCAAACAGAAGAGCTATTATTTAAAGCTATAACATGACTTTGACATGCAAGATCCTTAGATTACTACTTTAAAGTTATTATTGCTCATTTGCTATGCGAACATTGGTATCTGTATTTCGGTAGGAGAATTAAACAGGGAGTATGTAAAGCTAAATTTTAAAAAGTTAAATGGATAAAAACAGATCTCATGATACAATCCCTAAAGAACTTGAAATAGCTAAAAATTTATTTGTGGTTCATGTGTGATCCATTCAACAAAGTTCCAAAAATATTAGTGTTCCTACTATGTACCCCTGTACTCAAGATACAGGCTAATCAACTTAAACTTTTGTACACAAAATTTTCTATTTTCCCAAATGATCTCCAAAAGAAATTAGCTTAAACTGTTGCAATCACTATCTTATTTAACTTAATATATATATATA
>PVJC01031992.1:0-20222 GCA_004026665.1 Murina feae | reverse complement strand
TGTGACCTAATAGAAGTTCTCAAAATCCTAAAAGAAATCTATAGAGGTTGAAAGAGAAACATCATCCTTATGAGTGAAGTGCTAACAAAACTGTCTAGAGACCACCATCCGAGAATAAGCAATGAGCACACAAAGGATTTGGGGCAGCATATTTTCTCAGAAAGAGCACTAAACACAGGCTCCCTGAATCCAGTCAGATATTGGCTCAAATGTTACGCACTTCTTCCCACTACACCTGAAATGAAGCCCTCTACTGTTGCAGAAAGACCAAAAAACTAAGCGACGCTTTGAAGAAGTGGAGAAATCACAGTTTTAATAACACTCACGGACTCTGGGGTTGTCCTAAATCCCAAATCCAGAGTGGGGGTTGCACGCAAGAACCTTGCTTTATAACTGCCCCTCGAGTTCATTGATTTGCAAATATACTCCCTCCCCCCCAAGGCCCTGAAGGGAGTATTCTGTTCATCTACCCTTCCCCCAGGTGTTCTTGGTTTGAGGCCCAGAACAAAGCCCCCTGCCCTCCCGCAGGACAGAGCTTTGTTCGATTTTATGGCCTAACATTCCTTGCAAAACCAGCTTCCTCCTCACTACCTAGTAATGTGCTGGTAAATGTTTACAACCAGATATCTGGGGGAACATGTACGTGTATACATGCACATATGTTCATCATAAATTTCATGAAATACATAAAAGATGTATTTCAGACAATTTAGAAATAAAAATAACGAATGCATTATTCTTTATCATAAATTCTATAGTCAATTGATTTCCTCAGAGTACTTTTGCTGATTTGCACTGTATATTTGTATCCATAGCCAACCTACGGTTGCAATTGAATGAATGTGCTTTAGACTCATTAATGTCACTGAAGGTATAATTAGGAAGAGATGTGCAGCAGTGCACATCTGATACAGATGTAATGGAAGTAAATAGCTACAAGAGCACATATAATAGCAAAATGTACTGAAGTGAGATGAGGAGGCTTGAGTATTTTTACTTTTGTTTCTAATATAACATTTAATTTTAAGTTCATATGGTTTAATTTTTAATAATAGCTCTGTTTAACAACTGGCCTGAAAAATTGCTGTGATTTTAAAATCAGTCGCACGTAGGATTTTAGAATCAGTATGAGGTATCACAAGCGCACTCCACCCTCTTCACTCTGTTCTCTTGCCTTGTTTATTTCTCTAAATGCCTTTCATCATCACCCAGCTTTATCTATTTGTTTGTTGCTTAATTCTCCCAATTCAATGAGAAGAGGGATTTTGCTGTCTTGATCATTACTGCCAAGGCATCTGCCATGTGGCAGACAGGGGTGTGAAGAGCACAGAGTGAGTCTAAGGAGACATGGATAGCTGAGGTTAAGCAATGCGTGCTCCTGTCATTGTGCTTGGTAAGCAGACTCTGAGTGTAGGAAGTGTTCTTATCAGCACCTGTGGAAGAAGGGGTAGGAAAAAAAGTTGAAAGCGGGAGAAGTGGAGCTATGATACAATCCCAACCAAGAATTCAGCTTATCCCACTGAGTCAGGGCAGTGGGTGAGCCTTTATATTCTCACATCATTTATTAGACACTAGAGGCCCCGTGCACGAATTAGTGCATGGGTGGGGTCCAGCCAGCCTGCCCCTATCTGGGTGGGGAGAGACAATCAGGGTGGGGCCAGTCATGGGGAAGGGCCACTGGTGTTTGACCAGCTGGCCCTGCCCCCTAGTTGAACTCCTAGTCGAACTCCAGGTTGAGGGGACAATTTGCATATTAGCCTTTTATGCAAGGCTAATAAAATATAGGATAGGATGAGCTGCTCCAAAAGGATGAGGCAATTCTCTTATGGATAGGAGCTTGATGGCTGAGAAGCTATCTGCCAGCAGCACTCCCAGTGGCTGAGGACTTGTCCTATGCAGGGTTAAATTCAGGGCAAGGCTCCACTGCCAGAAGGAACTTGGGGTGCAGTAGGAAAACAAAGGGGGAGCCATCATCAGAAGAATGATAGGGTGGGAGTGTGGCTGGTGGGGACTGAGAGAATAACTGCAGCTTGGAAGGCATTCAAGTACAAATACACTGCCCACCTTTCTAACTTACCTGGACCATTCTATAACTCTCTTACAGGCCCCGAACTGGTAGGTGCCACGTAGGATTCTTATAAAGCATATGTACTAAAAATATTTGCTGAATAACTATTTGTGTCAGGCCCTGTGCTACATTCTAGAAATGCAGGGATAAATGAGATAGACATAGTCCTTGCCTTAATAGAGCTTACATCTAGGAAAGTGGTTCAGCACTCTGAGTGCCCATTAATATCACCTGCAGAGCTACTGTAGCATGCCAGTATTTGGAGCTTGTCACCAGAGATTCTGACACATGTGGCATCAAAAGCAGCCCTGGCATCATTTTATGTATAATCAGAGTTGAGAACCACTGTTTTGAACAAACAAAACAAAAAGAAAGTAAATTTGCTTCCAAATTCAAGATGAAAAATATACACCTTAGACCAGTGGTTCTCAACCTTCTAGCCCTTTAAGTATAGTTCCTCATGTTGTGATGACCCCCAACCATAAAATTATTTTTGTTGCTACTTCATAACTATAATGTTGCTACTGTTATGAATTGTAATGTAAATATCTGATATGCAGGATAGTCTTAGGTGACCCCTGTGAAAGGGTTGTTCAACCCCCAAAGGGGTCGCGACCCACAGGTTGAGAACCACTGCCCTAGACAAAAGGAAACAAAATTAAAGAAATAAAACTCTAAACAAAGGTCCGATCCAAAAATAAGATTTCAACTAGTCCTCTGAATCCAAGTCTGACTAGATCAAGTCATTGACACCACATTGCTGGAATGGAACCTTTCTGCCGATTGGTCAGGATTACAAACTTTGCCCCGGAGCTGTGTTTGGCGGCACAAACCAGAAGTGTCTTGCCCTCATCAGGGCAACCCAAACACGATCCAAACCTCTCCTGCTGAATAATGGGCACCTTGGGCTTGGGCTCCTGATCTTGTGGACACTAAGTCGACCTTTCCTCACTGAATTCCTGACACCAGTGCCCAGACTTGGAATTTAATTAGTGTTTCAATTATCATTTAAATGTTTGCACATCAATTTCAATAAATTCTGAGACAAGTGCTTGCATCATCAATGAAGGTTAACAATTCCAGCCAAGGGCCTTAAAAAGTTGTTAAGTGGCATAAATACTTCCCAGTTGCTGAAAGAGGCCTCATGAACAAGTGGCTGGCTCCTTGGATCATAATGAACTAAGATGTTTTTCATGCATCACAGCAGCAGCCTGGGTTCTAAACCGCTGTTACCAGCAGCACAGAGGTCATCTCCTGTAGGCAGTCTTTCAGATTGGCTACGTTATAATTCCCCTTTGGCTCGCTAGAACAACTTTATTGCCTGGAATGTTTTTTTTAAATCATGTAAATAATAAAATTTGAATGGAAATGGTCTGGAGTGGAGGAGCCGGCTTTACATCACTATCAGATGATGCAAGAGAAGTGGTGGAGGATATCTGTAATCAGGTTGCCTGGTAATATTACCTTACCATATTTATTTTTGTGCTTAAAAGACAATAACATCACCTGTGACCAAAATAAATGTGAGGGGAATAGAGGAAAGGGAGGAGAAAGGAAACTTAAATGGCATACCTGCCCACAGCACTTCATCAGGACTAAGATGACTTTAAATGATAAACTGAGCACATGTCAAGACCTCTACCATGTTTAGGGAGGTAGAGCTGGATTTTCATTTAATTCTGAGTTTCTCTGCCTACAGGCCCTAATGATTTCTTGCTTAGTTTTCAATTCAGGTTCCGTGTGAAGAAGAGAATGTTTACTAATCCACCTCAGAGTGAGATATAAAAGATTTCAGAAAGCTGAAGATCCTAGAACTAAGGAAGATTACCTGGAAAGCCCTCAAAATGATATTCCTGTATTTTTAGACAGCTTCAGGCCCTGTCTTCAGAGTGTCTGATTATTAGGGTGGGCAAAGGAACCACATAATGTGCTCCAATCTCTCTTGAGTAGTTTCTCCAATATTAAAATTCACCCTTCTGTTTCTAAGACATATCAACATCCAATACTTTAGAAATATTTCTAGGATTCTTAAAGGGCTTAACTAGTCGGTTGTTGTTGTTGACCTTCCCCCTGCTCCCCAAAGGAATTTGCCTGGTCTCTCTTAGAGCTTTCTCCAAAGCCAGAGACCCAATATTCTTAATATTTTATGTTGTCTCAGTTCCTTACACTTCATCCTTTGGAAGACAGAGTTGGATAAGGTCATGAAGCTGGAAGCAATCTTATGAATCATTAAGGCCAATTTTCTTATTTTATGATACCACTGATGCTCAAAGGGATTAGTTGAATCTTCCAAGACCCAATACTCAAGCAATGATTGAGAACTCCAGTTCTAGAGCCTTGCACACTGGTTTAGATATCAACAGCAAAAATCACTACTTGTGGGACCTTCAGCGAGCTACTTAATCTCCCTGAGCCTCAATTTTCACAATTATTAATACAGGAATAAGAATAGTACTCTCCTGCCTGGCAGGTGTGGCTCTGTGGTTGCGCGCTGCCCTATGAACCAGGAGGTCATGGTTTGATTTCTGGTCAGGGCACACGTCTGGCTTGCAGGCTCCATCCCCAGTCTGGGGTGTTTAGGAGGCAGCCAATCAATGATTCTCTCTCATCTTTGATGTTTTATCTCTCCCTCTCCCTTCTTCTCTGAAATCGATAAAAATACACTTAAAAAAAAAAAAAAAGAACAGTACTTGCCTCTTGGAAGTGTGGTAAGGATAAAATGAGATAATGCATGAAAAGCACTTAGCCTAGTATCTGACAGGGAGCACTTGATAAATGGTGAC
The DNA here is from genome assembly GCA_004026665.1 of Murina feae. Taxonomy (NCBI): domain Eukaryota; kingdom Metazoa; phylum Chordata; class Mammalia; order Chiroptera; family Vespertilionidae; genus Murina; species Murina feae. The sequence goes on along the minus strand of PVJC01031992.1, from coordinate 15,371 downwards.
GGTTAAAAAGTTTCTGACTTCCAATCCAACAGTCATTCCTTGTTGTCACATTGAACAGTGTTTTCAGTTGTTAGGGCTCTGCCATCAAAATTCTATACCTTCTTGCTCTACAAAGAAATGTTTCCTTTCCTCTGTATTATGCTAAACGAAATAAGCCAGTCAGAGAAACATGAATATCACATGATCTCACTCATTTGTGGAATATAACAAACATAAGCTGATGAACAAAAATAGAACCAGAGTCACAGAAGCATCAGACCGTCCAACCCAAGAGGGGAGGCGGGGTGTGAGGGGGTAAGAGGTCAACCAAAGGACTTGTATGCATGCATATAAGCATAACCCATGGACACAGACAGGGGTGGGGGTGGGGAGGAGAGAAGGGGTGAGGGCATGTGCTAGGGGGTGCGGCGGCCGGGGAGTGGTCAATGGGGTAAAAAGGAGACTAATGTAATACTTTAACCAATAAAGAATTTTGTTGGGAACCATAAAAGAGATTGATTTATACAAAACTAACTTAAGAAGTTAGTAAAACCTTCTAGTCACCAGACCTGTGACCTACAGCCAGAGATAAGACATCTTTTGCCCTGAAGTAACGACTGCCCTTCCAGAGCCTGTTATAACCCGATAAGATATCTTCTGCCCTGAAGTAATGATTGCCCTTCCATAGTCTGCAGATAGGCTAATTCCCATGAACCCCCTTACCCACCCCCATCTCCTAAAGTATATATTGACCTGCTGGACAAATAAAATTTTGAGGCTTGATCAGAACTTTGTCTTGCCTCCATTTCTTCGCGTCTCCTATCCTTTCATTCCCTTGCAGGAACCGTCGCAGAAGTCCCCACGTTGCATGTCCCGCGGGTCGGGACAGAATTTAAATTAAAAAAAGAAAGAATGATTGTTGCTTCAAGGTAGCTCTTACCAATGTCTCAGTAGAATAAAATTAACGTGTGGGGGTTACTTCCTTGGGGAAGGCAAACCTTCCCATGTTATTTCCAGCTGTACTATAGTAATGCCGCATTGCTGTGTCTTTCCCCCTCTAACTTCTTGGCTATTTTCTTGTTAACTACACAGTTAGCCAGTTTGGACCTCTGTCTCAAAGGACATCTATTTCATAAACTAATTATGCTCTCTGAAAAGGCAGCTGACACCTGGGGCACAGAAAGGCACTACAACATAAAGTGGGAAGGCCACTCTGCCTCCTTCTGAAAAAATGACATTGCTGTTCCACAAGGTTATTCTTGGGATCATTCATTTAGAAATCGTAACAACATCTTCATAATAAAGACGGCAAAACAAAACACTAACCCCACCACCAACCTTGATTATGTTGTCAGAGCGAATGGCTTCTGGATTGTGTCAAGCATGAAAAGCAGTTAAGGTGGAACACTTTCAATGTTCGACCTGGTTCATAGAGAATGAGTTTTTCTCATCTGATGTGTGTCGCTGTGAGTAACCGCCACCTCTGCCTCACCGATCAGGGGGCTGGGTGGAAGGCAATGTACAGACCGTCAGTGGGCTCAGCTGTCATGATGCTTTCAAGGAAGCGCGGCGATTTTGTTACTATAGAAAATGTCAAAGGGAACCTGCCCACACCATTGTCAATGTGCGCATGTAAAGACAGAAATGTTCTGAGAAAATCTTACTCCTAAACTGTCATTTCAGAAGAAAAAAACTCATAAAACTCAAACTGAACCTTTGAGAGTCTTGTATTTTGGAGTCTACCTGCTTCCCCCTAAGTGAGCTTTAAATGTCTATCCTTTAGAGCAGTGGTTCTCAACCTGTAGGTCACGACCCCTTTGGGGGTCAAACGACCCTTTCACAGTGGTCGCCTAAATACATCCTGCATATCAGATATTTACATTATGATTCATGACAGTAGCAATATTACAGTTATGAAGTAGCAACGAAAATAATTTTATGGTTGGAAGTCATCACAACATGAGGAACTGTATTACAGGGTCGCAGCATTAGGAAGGTTGAGAACTAAAAGAAACTACAGAACTAAATCAGAACTAAAAGAAACTACAGCTCGTTAGAATGGGTGTCCTCTCCCACCTTGAGAGTCTCCCTTCTGCTCTCTTTTCTAGTTGGTTATCTCATTCTGCTGATCTTCCTCTTGCATGTTTCTCAGACCAACCTGTTCCTTTCACTTCCACCATCAGCGTCATAAGCAAACATTTTCAACATTCACAACTCAATTATTGCAATAGTCTCTGAGTTGGACTTCTTTGCAACCAATTCCTGTATGACCCAAACCACCTTGTGCTATAGAATTAATCAATCTTCCCTATGTCACAATGTCCATCATGCCACTTGCCTATTTGCAAGTGCAAAATGGTTCTTATTTCATGCAGGTTTTCATATCCCTCCATCTCTAAAGATATATAGCTCCGTTTCTACTGCACATCATCTTAAGCAGGTCATGAATTTGCCACCTCCCTCCAGGCTACTTGTTGTTGTTTTCTGATGCAAAATGACCATTCTTCATTTCCTATCTAAATATTATACTTTTTTCACTTCTGAGGCTCCTTCAGTGGGAAAGTAACTTAACCCCTTCAGTATTCATCACTTCATCTTTGTCTTCAGCCACTTCTCAGGAATGTTTTCTAAAAGTTTCTTAACTTCTTTAGCACTCTATGGCATGGTGACTCTATACTGCTTCCCCTCTAAAGTGCACAAGCTCTCCCAAAGTTCCTTCTTTTTCTCCAACAACTTTGTTGTGTCCTAATCGCAATCAAACCCCTGCAGTTGCATGAAACATACACCACAGGGGGATACTAGAAAAGCACAGAATATAGATCCCAAAGAAACTTCTGTTTTCAGCAATATTTTTAGATATACAGAACACCTAAAAATCCTGGGCAATATGTAAAACCCCTATTTTAAAAATGATGGCTAAACTGGGTAGAATTGCTCCTAGCAGTCAGAATAAAAAAAGAAATCTTAACTCTAGAAATGGGATATCAGAATTTGTCATCCAGAAAAAAAAAAAAAAAATCAGCATTTGTCCTTTTTCAACTTTAATGGCCTAGAACTTGTCTTCCGTAGACCCTATGGAGTGTGGGCGTTGTGGAAGTTCCAATTAGGGACCTCCGTACCAACCCATGCTCCAAGAAGCCTCTGTGAGTAAACTAGAAAACAGACTGCCTCACAGAGAGAGGTGGGAGCACACTATCTGTCCCGGCCGTAGCTCAAAAAGGGAAAAAGGAAGATGATTCCTCTAAAATCTTGACCACAATTCTGCCCTCACAGAAATTTTGGGATAGATTTCACATTGATTGTAAGACTCAAAAAAAAAACACACCCACATACTAAAAATTTAGTTTAAAACTGGTGCTGGTAAACTACAATTCATGGCTAATTCCAGTCTGCCATCTGCTTTTGTACAGTCCATGAGCTAAGATGGTTTTTACATGTTTAAATGGTGAAAGGAATAGCAAAAGAAAATATTTTGTGACGCATCAAAAGTATAGGAAATGTAAATGTCAGTGTCCAAAAACGTTGCACTGGGGCATAGCCATGCTTATCTGTTTATGTATTGTCTAGAGGTCCTTTCACACAACAGCAGCAAAGTCTAACTATTGTTACAGAGACTGTACTAGTATAGCCCACAAAGCCTCAAATATTTACTCTCTGCCCCTTTACAGAAAAGGTTTGTTGATCCCTAGTTTAAAGTGATCTCTAGTTGGCAGAAGTTTCTGGTGAGAAAACTTCAAACGCAAACCTCAAGGAATGCCACAACTATAAAGTTCTAGGATAAATATAAGCTCATAATTTTTCTTTAAAAGGGGGGGAGCACTAACACTCAAGGCATAAGATAGAGTGGGTGACAATAAAAATGACTAAGTAGAGAATCTGGCCTACACAGAATGTAGATACCCAAATTATCAGACATGGAATATAAAAGATGTCATCATAATTACCTAAGTCCATCTGGGAGTCTCTATCCAGACCTACTCTGTATGTATGTGTGTGTTCACACCTCCATTTCTTACTTGCTCTCTGCTTCCTTAATAGAGGGTGATTACTACTAGTTTATTTTTTTACATGCATTATAAATGCCACCCCTTTTATAGAGTATGCTATGTAGGGCTTAATTTTAAATGTTGTTTAAAAGTAGATCCTGGGGTCATGTCAGTGCCTAGATGCAACCCCAAACCAGCATTTCATCTACTCAGAATTTAACTGTTGGTAATAGAATTGGGAAATTCTAGTCCATTGGAGTAGTTACCACTAAGAAGTACTAGAATTGGCAGTGATTTCTAACCAGGACAAGTTCACAAGTTGTTTTCAACAAGGAATCATGGAAGTGGGAAATCTTAGATTTACTTGACCTTCAAAGAGGTTGGCCACCTGCAGATCAAGCCATGTTAACTGATGCTGTGGGTCATTCTCTTCCCCCAGATCATTGAAGACTCAACTCAAATGTCACCTCCCAAGAAAGGCCTTTCTGAGCACTTTTTAAATAACCTCTACCTACACACATTTCTTTCACTTGACCCTGTTCCATTACCTTCAAGGCACTTTACATGACCTGAATATTGTTTGTTAATATACTCATTGTCTATGGTTCCCTCTCAGGATATAAGCTGCATAATAAAGTAATGCTATCTTGTCACACATACACATTACTCTTCTATACACAGTACCAGTATTCGTAAGATCTAGAAGACTGCCTGACCCACAGGTACTATTAGCATTTGACTAATTAATGATATCCGGCCTGAAAAGATGAAAGTACACAGATCCATCTTTTTTTTGAGATTAGTTAGAAATCATAGTCTTGTTTTATTTTGGTTTTGTCTTTCTGAGAAAGCCAGTGACCTCTAGTTTTACTTTCATCTCTGCCTAAGATTTAAGGAAGGTTCTGGCACACCTGAACCAAGAATTCATTTTTTGGGGCACTGAAAAACCAGAGAGAAGAGTCTATAAGTTTCCAGATTCAACTGCTCTTGAATAGTAAACCCTATTCTTTCAATGTGCACTCTATCCAGTCAGGTGATCAGAAAAACAATGAATATGCCACTTACGGGATCATGGAACACCATTAGCTAAACTTACAAATGGCATGAACAAACCACTCCGCCTCTCTCATGGTCAGTGTGGTGAGCTCCCTTTCTCAATGGCGCTAGCATTCACCAGTGTGTGCCCTGGAGCTTCTATCCTTAATGGTAATTAAACTGGGATCTTGGTGCTTATTTCTCTCTATCATAACAGAGATGCATATGCAATTGTTATTTGGTTATCAGATAGGTGACTTTTCCCAGTTACTATTGCTGTGTAACTATCTATCCCAAAATGTATGGCTTAAACCACGACCACTTTATTGTATGCATGAATTAATAAGTACAATCGCAGCCAGCGCAGTAGGATCAGCTCCTCTCTGCTCTGTCATGAAGATTCACATGCTAAAGATGACTTGATGGCTGGGGCTGGAATCATCTAGAGGTTCCTTCATTCACATATCTGGTGCCTCGACTGCCAATCAGAGCACTGAACATGTGGTCTGATCATGTGACTTGACGTCCTCACAGGATAGGTCCTCAGGGCAGTCAGATTTCTTACTAGTACATGGAGGCTCAGGGCTCCAAATTAAGGCCACAGTGAATGAGGCAGAGTCGGATCCCAGCTCAGTGGTCACAGAGCATCATCATTACCATACTCTAATGATCAAAGCTGTCCCTCTACACTCAGGGGTGGAGACATACACCTCAGCTCTCAGTGTCCAATTTAAAAAAATCTGCAGTACTCTCCTTTCCTCTAAAATTCACTCCTCTCTCAACAGAGTCCAGTGTACCTAGCACTAAGGTTAAAATTGTTTTTCTATTACTTACAACCCATGTGAGTTTAGTTCATGTATCTTTTGTTACTTCATCTGTATATAGCTTGGGTAACACACCTTTTGTTACTTCATCTGCAAAATAAAGAGGTTGTATCTGATGTTCTTTAGATTCCTTCCATGCTTTTACTATTGTATTTCAACAAAAAATTCATGCCCACCTGGAATTTCAGAATGTGCAGTCATTTGGAAATATTTTTTTAAATAGATGTAGTAGTTAAGGATCTCAAGATTAAATCATCCTACATTTAGGATGAACCCTACATGCAACAACAGGTGTCCTTATAAGAAGAAGAGAAAACACAAGGGAACAAAGAGAACAAGGCCATGTGAAGACAGAGACAGAGATTGGAGTTATGCTACCACAAGCTAAGAAGTCCCTGGCACCACTAGCAACTGAAAGAAACAAGGAAGATCCTCCCTGATAGCCCTCAGAGGGAGCGAGGCTTGCTGACACTTCAGTCTCAGACTTGTAGCCTCCAAACTGTCTGACAACAAATGTAAATTGTTTTAAGCAACCAAGTTTGCGGTAATTTATTATGACAGTTGTAGGAAACGAATACATCTACCTTCTTCCATCTCTTTCTTCCTCAAATCAAGCCTCAGTTACCAAAAGTGAAAAGCCCTGATTTGCGCCCCTCCTGGACTGTCCCAGGGCCATGAGTCCCTTCATGAGCAAAGCAACAGGAAATTACAATAGAGAAGAGAGGCCTGGGGGAGCCTGCACATCCTCTGAAGTCTCAGTGCACATAAGTCACCTTTTAAGTGTTTTGCTGTTGTTGTTTATCTTGGGCATGAGAACAAGTGAGGCTGAGGAAGGTGAGGAAGTCCTGGTGTGCGGAAGATACATACATGCTCTAATGCAGGTTGGAAAGGCGGCACAAAGGGAGGACAGGACAATGTATAAGACATGTCCTCTGTAAACTTCTACTCCTTGAGAAGAAAAATCCAGCATGCACAACTGCAAGGGTGAAATGCTGTTACCTATATTCTCAAGACATGGAATAAAGAAAGCGTAGACTATGTAGAATGATGAAGCCAAATCAATGTTAAGTGCTTTTCTTTAAAAAAAAAAAATAGTCTTAGAAGCTCGGATGACAAAAAATAAAAAGAAATAAACTCCATTAGATCATAAATAATCGACAAGTAAATCCTAAAACTCCAAATGGTTCAATAGTACCCATTTTGACTTCTGAAGACTGTAAACAGCCAAGCTATCTGCTTCTTTGCAACTTGAAGGATGCGCTCATTCCTTTCTCCTAACTCTAATGCAGCTCCCCCCCGCCCGCCCTCCATGTGGACCTCTCTCACAGGAGAGCTTCCCTCCCTAGCCCACATCTCATTTAAATTCCTAATTCCCCGAAGCTTAAAAAATAGATGCCTCAAGACAAGCTGAATTGAGAAAGTCAACGTGAATAGTAATAAGCGGTTTAATCATAGACCATGTATTCTCCTTATCTGAGTGACAAACACACTCATGTGATTTGAGTTCCTGCCCTCATTTTACTTTGAAAGGGATTGGGAGCCCCTAATATATTTTGAAAGAAAGCATGTTCCCCACCATAGTCCATACATGTAACATGTTAAGCTGGCCTACAAGGAGAAACTGTATGTGGAAGAAGGATTAGAAAGTGCATTTTTGGATGTTATCAAAGCTGATGCGAAGATGCAAAAGGTACAGCTTCATCAGATATTTAGAATACAGAGCCTTGTACCATTAAGAGGGTTCCTTTTTTTTTTCATTTGTGCAAGTCATTTTGGAAGAGATTGTGAGGAAAAGGAACATATGTAATAAGAACATTAATTTTCACTTTACAAGGCAAAACATCAGGAGGAACAGCAAATGAGCTGAGCTGTTCATCAAGGGGTTTCCACTGAAGAGGAGCAAGCTGGCTGCCAGCACAGCAGGCAGGTCACTGAGTAAATACTGAGGCACTATCACAGCCCTTCTGGAGATTAAGCCTTTTTGTTCTCATGTGGTGGCCTGGTTGACTTTGCACCAGGTCAAAGCAATGATCTGTATAATTGCAAACTCTCCCCTATTACCAGAACCTGTCACTTCAGAAAGTGATGTCTGGGCTCCAAGCCAGATTTTGGTTTCACCTTAGCTTTCAACATACTCCAGACTGATGAAAAGAAAATATATTATGGTGCATAAAGAAGGGAGAGAGAGAATAGGCAGTGGGAGGCAGAGAGAAAGGGAGAGATGAAAGAAGAAACCGAAGGTCAGAGAAAAGGAGATGAAGAGAAAGAGAATGAAAATGGGAGAAGAGGCTGGGCAAGAAGGTGGTCTTTGAGATGGCGAAATTGTTTTAAAGAACAGCATATTTGTGTTTGTTTGGGGGAAAACAGAATGAGGAGGCACAGCAGGTTTCTTTCTAACCAAGACTCTACTTCCCTAGATTTTCCCACCAATATTACGAGCCAGCTTCCCCAACTTGGGAAGTGACTCCATTTCCTTACAAATAGGTCTCCATGAGGAAGCATTAAAGTCTGGCTGTGCTGCTGATCCTAAATGAATGTCAAGGGGTAGGCATGTCAATAGCCTATTTGACCTGGGTTCCTCAGAAATTTGTGAATGAAATAAGGCTCCTACGTGGAGCAGACTTGGGCGCTTGGCAGGGCTCAACCGATATTTGTGGAATAAGTGAGTTTACAAAGAAATAAAATATATTATGTAGCATTAAGAATACATGATTTTATTTAATCATAAAGTAAGGTATTAACCTTGATATGAACTCTAATTCAATAGTCTGAGAGGCTTTACTCCTCAGAAATTTGTCTTCAAGCTGAATTCCCTAACTCATTTTTCTTCTATATCAGTTACTGTTGTAATTAACTAGTTATTAATATTAATAGGAAGAATCAAAAGGGATGTCAGACATTATAAGCATGGCCATCTGGGCAGCTTCACCAGGAAGCTGCAATGTCACAACCCCCAGGCAACCACAGGTCCATTCCCTGCAGATCACTGGGGGAAGGGACTGGACAAAAGGAAAGATGGCCACATGCGCAGTGAGTCAGGGTGACATAAGAAAAGTACTTGTCTTTCAGTCAAAGCTGAGAACAGAAGTCATTGCTGGGGGTGGAGCCAATGCAAGCCTGTGAAAATTTGGGAATACATAATCTCCAGACAAACGAATTGTCTGGCTCCTCTATTCTTCCTCTGGCTTTGCTTCCCCATGGCCATGCAGACCCCACACACAATTGACTACAGCTGGGAACACAAACTAAGCTAGCCAGATGCTGGGCTGGACTGTGCAAATATGAAACAGAAACTCTGAGCAACAACTTTAACCTTAGGTCTATTGAAAATACAGCTGGACTTCTATCGCTAGATGGAGGGAAAGGGGAACTTGGAAACTCAGGGATTTAATTTCATGCAAATAAATAGCACTTATTCTCCTGTGCGAGTCTGAGAAAACTCCTTTTCTTGTGACGTCACAAGAATCCCACTTCCAACAGCAACAGGTGTGACATGGAGAGCTCCCCACCGATAACATATCTACATAGAAAACCTCTCCCAGGTCCTCATGGATCTTTTGAGAGTCTATGTTTTTAGTAGCTTTCAAAATAGACAAATTAAGGAAAGAAATTGTGATTCAGACAAAATATAAAATACAAAAAAGGAAAGCAGCAAGAGGGAAAATGGCAACAAACAAATGTCATTGTCCTCTTGGCAGGCTCTCCTATGCCTATTCTTTTGGATAATTATCACCTTTATTCGTAACATTTACACTCAAAGAATAATTGTCATTTTTAATCATGCATCATTCATTATTGAAGTTGCAAAGTAAGTGCACATCTGGGCTGCTTCAGTGGGGGTAGGTGCAATTCAACTTTGGTGGAGGCAGAGGATAGGAAAAATTATGTGGTGGGAGGTGGTCACAAATCCACTAAGTAATTCTGTGGAACTAATTTCTTCTGAGAAGTATTTACAAAAATCTCTAATAGAAAAAAATAGCCAACATACCTACAAATTCAGATCTTTTTGTAGGCCTCTGCCATCTTTTTCCTTGGAAAAAAAACATTGATTTTTCTTCCTCTTAATTTATTTTCATCCCAGGTTGTTATTTGATTCATAGTGAATGGCAGGAATAATCAGGTGATCAATACTGGTTAGTTTGTAGTAATAAGGAATTTTCTCACATTCATGGGACTAAGGAAGAAGCAATAAGACAATTGCCCTTCTCACTGACAGGCAAACAACTCAGGCACAGTGCACCAAACTCCATGAAATGCTGCCTCTTTTTCAAAGGAGAAAGCAATACTACATCCTCACAAACCCTTGTGTGGACAAAAGGAGCCACATGCTAGCCTGAAAGACTCAGCGGAGGCCTGCATGGCATTCCTGCAGGCTCAGAGACCTAGAGTGATCACAAAGATGGTCTGAAAATTAGATATTTATCTACAAACAGGTTATGGTGGGTGGCCACATCCTGGGCCAGTGTTTTCCCTGACAGAAATCACCTTTGATCTTTACTGAGCATTTGTCTTTTTTGCCTCTAAGATAACGTATTTGTGAAATGTCTGGGTAACTTGTAATTTCCCTACTTCTGAAGCCCCTGGGGCACAGCCAAATGTCCTTCATTATCATGTTAATTGATCCTACACTCACCTGGGTGTGTGTACGTCATTTTGCTTTTTATCCAATCCCAGGGATTTCCCCACTTTGCTTTATCCCACCTCCTTAATCTATCACCAATGAATTTCATGTAACCCACTTACGTGTTTTCCTTTTGATGGTAAATTTATAAAAGCACCGTGTAAACTCCCATTCTCCGGAGCCTTATCTCAATTCATTGAGGTTCTGCTTCCTGGCATATGTCGACAGTTTGCCTCAAATAAACTCACAAAATTCTCTACAGGTTTCATTGAGATTTTTTGTTAACACTTGCATGGACAAGATCTCCCCTCTGTAACCTGCTTTGAATCTCCTCGGTGACCAGGTACATGCACCTTTAAGACCTACGACTTTCTCAGTAAATCTCCTTTTGGTTCTCAAAGTGCTTCATGCATATTAACTTGTTCTAACCATTTTGCTCTCCCTAGCTGAAGGAAGTCTCAGAGATAGTATGTGGTTATCTCAAACTGCATGCCTCCTAGGAAGAAAGTCTGGCCAGGACTCATGGTGGGTTTTGTTGTTTGTTTGTTTCTTTGTTTGTTTTTCACATTAAGAAGAATTAGACCCACCACGCTGTTCAGAAAACAGCATTTTGGGTTGGACAACTGGACAAAAATAATAATAATGTCCTCATCTATAAAAGATGGTAGGACATTTAGCTGAGGGTAAGTCTCCTGATTCAAAAGAAAAAGGACTTTGTGTTCTTGTTTTTAAATTGATGGAAGGAGTGAAAGGAGGAGTTGTGACAGATCTCCCAGTCCCACAAAAGATGTTAATCAGTGCACATTCTGGTGACTGAAGTTTCCTTACACCTTTGGATAGTATACTAGTGTTTTCTAAGTTATTACCACCATAATTAAAGACATGCTAGTGTGATTACCCTTGATAAATGAGAAAGAAAGCAATTATAACATGTATATACACATTAGGTAAACAGCTTTCCGCAAGACAGGACCTACCTCTGGTTGACACTTCTTCATACTGACCTACACAAAGGCCCTCACTATTATTTTATTTTATTTTTTTACTGTGAGGAAGAGAAAGAGATAGAGAGTTAGAAACATTGATGAGAGAGAAACATTGATCAACTGCCTCCTGCACACTCCCTACTGGGGATGTGCCCACAATCAAGGTACATGCCCTTGACTAGAATCGAACCTGGGACCCTTCAGTCCGCAGGCCGACGCTCTGTCCACTGAGCCAAACTGGTCAGGGCTCCCTCACCATTATTTAACATTCTCCCCATCCATCTGAAAATTGTGTTTCATCTTATTCTGTTTCTGCTACTGCAAACTGAAATGTGTCTTTTCATCAGTACCTCAGTCAGCACACCTTTTACAATATTTATTGAAATATACCTGGGGACAATAGTGATCAAGACATAAAAAGTAATCACTACTGTGGACAAAAGGAGCCACATGCTAACCTGACAAGGTCAGGGGAGGCCTACGTGGCAGACTTGCAGACGCAGAGACCTGAAATAACCACAAAAGATGGTTTGAACATTAAATATTTATCTACAAACAGCTCATAGTGGGTAGTCATGTCCTAGGCTGATATTCTCCTTGACAAAGATCAATTTAGATCTTTTCTGAGCCCATTTGCTTTTTTTTGCCTCTAAGATAACATATCTGTGAGATGTCTGGTTAACTTATAACTTGCTTTTTACCCCGACTCCTCAAGGTACAATAGCATTTGGACATTCCCTGCATTGTGACTTGTCAATTTAATTGTCAACTGTTAATTTCATTAAAGTATCCTGTGTCCATCTCTGTAAGAGAAGCACATGTCCATCATTTCACTTGTGCCCTATCCCAGAGGTTTCCCCACTTTACTATATCCCACCTCCTTAATCTATCACCAATGAATTTCATGTGACACACCTACGTCCCTTTCTTTTGATTGCAAATGTATAAATACAGATGTGACCCTCCATTCTCAGGAGCATTATCTCAATTCATTGAGCTTCTGCTTCCCGGCATATGTCAACAGTTTGGCTCAAATAAACTCACAAAAATTCTTTATGGGTTTCCTTGGTTTTTTCGTTAACACTACTACCATAAGTATGAAGGAAAATATACCTATTTTATATAAAGTCACTACTACTATTGAAAGTTGTGTGGGGTTTTTTATTATTATTATTATTTTTATTCACCTGGGGATGGCTGTGCTCAAGGGTCAATCAATAAGAGTGAATTGGTGACTGTCCGAGGTACCAACAAAAAACACTTCCTTACCTTCACTCCACAGGAAGCAGAGTCAATGCTTAGGTTAAAGTGCAGAACCTGACAAGACTAAACATATAGGAACTCTAGTTGTAAGTACATAAATAAAATAGGTGATAGGGAATAAAATCTCAAATGGCAACAAAGGAGGTATTTACTTCCGTTGGCAACTTCAGCCTTCCTCGCAATGCACCACAAATTGCGTTTTAAAGTTTCCGTTCTGTCAATAAATAGAAGGTGTTTTTTTCTGGATGATAAATATACATTTATCTGTTATCAATAATAACCCTGGAGATTATGAGAGTGTTTCTTCCAAGTTACATTCCCTTTGAAGTCTATTCCTGGTAATTTATTGCAACACATTTAGCAAAGCAAGGGAAGATGGGGTTAGGTCAGACTCGCAAAAACACCCATATTTCAAACATCGAGGATTCTTTGGAATTTCTTACTGTATCTGTATTAACTGACTTCATAGCCTATGTGGTTCAGGAGCTGTCTCCTTTATTTACCCACTTTCACTCATTTAAATTTTATCTCTTCTAAAAAGAATTTTATATGATTTAAATGCATATACTTAAAATAAAGGTTAAAAAACAACTTAGAGGAGAAAGAAGAATTTTACTCATACCTATGACTAGATCATGACTGCAGTTAAAACACCTTTTTAATCTCCCAGCTTTCTAGCAGTCAAGGCTAACATTAAATGCAATATTATGTAATTATATTAAAAGGAATCCTACAGTTTTACCTGGGGAGACATTTTTAAGGCACTAAATTCCTGTACAATGGTTATTCATTCTACATCATATAAGAAAATGAAAGCAATAGAGCACACACAATGAAAAAAAAAACCAGTTTTGTAGGTGATTATGAAATAGCCTTCAAATAGTCCTTCCTTATGTCAAAATTTAATAAAAAATCCAACAACATAAAGTAAAATTTGATGTGAATATAGCTTTGTGAAAATTTAAGACAGCAGTCCTTGTATATAGCATCCTGGTGGTCTTATTTTATACAAGGATAGAGTTTAAAGAAACTAGAAAAATGGATACCTCTTAGGTGATCTCTTTTAAATTTGTCTGTTATACTTTCAGTGGATGCTTTATAGGAGCCACTGCAGGACCTAGATCTTTCAAATGTGTCTAAAATGCTGATTTTCTGCACTGTTGACTGATGGCAATCCTGAGGTTTTGATATGGACATGAGATGGATTCTTGCTAAGTAAAATAAATGTGAGATTCCCTAATATTTACTAGAGGATACTAATCTTGATACCTCAGACTCCTCAGAACTACCCTGTTCAAAAGGATGATTTAGCCACCCACCACACTTACTGCCATCAATAAAAAAATAACAATTTAGTTTTAACATCATTTTAGTGTAAAGGATCAAATCTTCATCAGAAAAAAATACCATATAAGTTCACGTATATGTGAAATCTAATGAACAAAATAAACTAGCGAACAAAATAGACACAGATGTATAGATACAGAGAACATACTGACAGATGTCATAGGGGAGAAGAGGTGGTGGACTGGATGAAAAGGATGAAGGGCTTAAGTAAAATAATAACAATAAAGACAAACAACAGTATGGTGATTACCAGAGAGAACAGGTGGGGGAGGTAGAAGCGAGTGAAAGAGGAGTAAATGCTGATGGAAGGAGACTTGATGTGGTGAATACATAATACAATATTCAAACGATGTATTATAGAATTGTACTTCTGAAACCTATATAATTTTATTAAGCAATATCACCACAATAAATGGCATCAAAAATAAATAAATAAATAAATATATATATATATATTTTTAAATAATTTATTTTTTAAAAAAGACTGGTTAGCTCAAAGTTAGTGTCAGAGTATGCATTCTTAAAATTGGAAGATAATCCCCCAATGTTGGCATGTAACTCTCCAGTGACAGGTAACCTGCTACTAAATGAGACAGCTTGTCTAGTTTCTAAAACACACTAAATGTGAGAATAATCACTTATGTAATGTTTTTCTATTAAATTTACTTCTGCCAACATTCTAGCTATAATCTTTTCTTTCTGCCCTTTAACACACTCAGAATATATATAATAAATAAATAAATATCCATTTCAGCCCTAGCCAGTCTGTTCTGGCTGAGTGGATAGAGTGTCAGCATGCAGACTGAAGGGTTCCATTCCAGTCGAGGGCATGTACCTCGGTTGCAGGCCGTGGTCAGAGCACATGCAGGAGGCAATTAATCTATGTGTCTCTCTCACATTGATGTTGCTCTATAATATATGTATCTTCCCCTTCCTTCCACTCTCTCTAAAAATCAATGGAAAAATATCCTCTGTGAAGATTCACAAAAAAAAAAATAATAATAATATACATTTTAAACCATTAAAAGTTTAATTATGTCACAACGTCACCAGCATAAAAAAGGAAACCATAAAAATGAACCTGTCAGAAATGAAGGATATACTAACTGAAATGAAGATTAATTTACAGGGAATCAACAGTAGAGTAGATGAAGTCAAAAGTAAATCAGAGATTTGGAAGACGAGGAAGCCTATAACATGCAATCAGAATAGCAACAAGAAAAAAGAATCCCCCCCCATCCAAAAAAATGATTACAGTATAAGGAACCTCTGGGACCACTTCAAGTGTATCAACATTTGCATCATGGGTTACCAGAAGGACAAAAGAGAG
>PVJC01031991.1:0-20140 GCA_004026665.1 Murina feae | reverse complement strand
CCCAACCAGTATTATATGAAATGCTGAAAGGTATCCTTTGAGAATGAGGAAGAAGAAAAAGGAAAGTAAAAATTATGAACAACAAATATATATCAACGAGTGAATCTAAGAATCAAGTGAATAAAAAATCTGATGAACAGAATAAACTGGTGAATAGAATAGAATAGAATCAGAGGCATAGAAAGGGAGTGGACTGACAGTTTTTGGGAGTTAAGGGTGTTGGGGATGCGTGAAGAGACTGGACAATAATTGTACACCTATGGATGAGGACAATGGGGGGGCAAGGTCAGAGGTTGGGGTGGGAATTGGGAGGAGGGGAGCTATGGGGGGAAAAAGAGGAACAACTGTAATAATCTGAACAATAAAAATAAATTTAAAAATAAAAAATAAAAAAAATTTAAAAAAAAGACTTTAGAACATGACTGGATTAAATAATAAACATCTAAATATTCCAACAAATTTTAAGTTCACCTGATTTTACCTTTTATTACAGAAAATCTAAAAATATATTTATTAAAGATGAGAATGTTCATAAATATCAATCTAAGAAATGCTAGCTGTTTACTTTTAATTATCATTGGAAAATTAAGGTTTAAATATTGTATGGTTTTAATAATAGAAGGCATGGACATACATTTTATTTTTTAAAATATATTTTATTGATTTTTTTACAGAGAGGAAAGAAGAGGGATAGAGAGTTAGAAACATTGACCAGCTGCCTCCTGCACACTCTCAACTGGGGATGTGCCTGCAACAAAGGTATACATGCCCTTGACCGGAATCAAACCTGAGACCCTTGAGTCTGCAGGCTGAGGCTTTATCCACTGAACCAAACCAGTCAAGGCCAATTTAAAAGAAAAAGAAGAAAAAGGTCTGTGCAAGTTGTGGAAGGTATACAAGGTGATGACAGAAAGAAAGAATATTAGAGTGGGAAATACTTAATGGAAAGTCTAAGGCATGGTTATACATTTTTGAAGGACATAGAAAGAAGGTTTGAAGGCTAATTTGAAAATGTGAAATTTGTAAAGGTTGTGTATATGAGGAGAAGGAAAAGAGAAATGTTGAAAGAGAGAAATGAGTTCTAAAGTTAACTATTTGCAAGAGTTGTGAAAGGGTCATAAAATCTCAAGGAAGTTTAAAGAAAGACTAGACCACTACCCTTATCTCCCCTGCCAAAGACAGAGTAAATGGTTAATACAAAAAGTGAGAGCAGGACAAGGTTGCTGAATACTTCTTAAGCAAAACCAGAATATTCAGCAGCAGAATTTCAAAACAGAAGCGTACATAATGCCTCAGACCCCCACCCAGCCTGCTCAGATTGGCTGGGGGATGGGGCAGCATCTGTACTTCATGGGTCAAATGTATAGGTTTGCTTACTTTGTTTTCTCAATAAAGGTGTATACTTTAATTAATTAATAAGTTAGTTTTTCACAATATAATCGAGGTCTCATATAAACTCAGTTATATGAGAAGTCAATATTTTATGAGCAACCTGGTTTTAGTAAAATCCAAAGTAAAATTTGCATACACATGCAAATGAGCACTATTCAAAAATAATGCTGTTTAGAAGCAAATTTAAGCTTAAAAGGGAGAAATTTTAAATTTGACTAAGTGGATATTCAGGGGAACTTAGTTGTCACCTACTAAAAAATAAATTATTACAATTTTTATATTACACCCTATTATTATATTAAAAAATTCTAGGCAGGAACCTATTTTTGGAGCATTAATTGTTTTTACTGATGGTTCATCTAATGGTAAAGCTGCTTATCATGCAATGAATTCAGACCGATTCATCCAGACCAGTCACATTTCTGTGCAAAGACTTGAATTAGAAACTATTAAGGTTGCATTGCAGGATTCCCAAGAGCCTCTTAATATTATTTCTGATTCTACCTATGCTGCTGGCCTGGTAAACAGAATTAAGACTGCTTGATTAAAATGGCTCAGTGACCAAAGTCTATTTATACTATTTAAACAGGTACTGCAAATTGTACAGCAAAGACAATGCCCCTTTTATATTACTCATATCAGGGCTCATACCACCCTGCCCAGTCCTTTAACAAAAGGAAATGCATATGCCGATCAATTGGTTGCTTTATTAAAACAGGCTACAGAATCTCATCAACTTTCACATCAGCCTGTCAAAATATTATCTAAACAATTCTCAATCACTCAACAGCAGGCAAAACAGATTATCAAGGAATGTCTCACTTGCATATTACATCTGCCTCAAGGGCCTAATACAGGAATTAACCCTCCAGGATTGATAAGGGACCATATGTGGCAAATGGATGTAACACACTACACTCCTTTTGGATGACTTGGGGCATTGCATGTCTCTATAGACACTTTTTCAAAGGCCACTACATCTATAGAGAAAATGGTGAAATAGGTCATTAACCATTGCCTAGCTGCTTTTGCTGTTATGGGAATTCCAAAAAATTATAAAAACTGACAATAAATCTATATACACAAATTCATTTCCAGCAATTTTGTACAAAATGGAAAATTGAACACATTATGGAAATACCATATAATTCCCAAGGTCAGGCAGTTATAGAACGTTAACATTAGTGGCTAAAATCCCAACCTGAAAAACAAAAAGGGAATAGTGATGCTGGAGAAATCTCCTGTAAGTAGACTACACAAAGCCTTAATTACTTGAAATTTTTTCACTTATAACGTTGATGGCAAGACACCTATGGAATTATTCTGACTGGTGTCAGAATAAGCCAAAGGAAAATGGTTTGGTTAAATGGAAAGATCTTGAGTCTGGTTTATGGAAGGGTCCTGACCCTTTGTTAACCTTTGGTCAAGGATATGGTTGTGTATTTCCAGAAAACTCCTCCAAGCCCGTGTGGATTCCAGCAAGAAACATTGAACTCCAACATGGATCCGAGAGAGGAACTGACCAAACTAATAAGGACCTTGCAGCTGGAGCCTCACCCTGTACCTGCAGCTGCAGACAGACAACTACTCCAGCCCCAAATAGCAGTAGCCCCAACCAACATGCTGAAGATAAGGAATGGGAGGAGAATGAGACAAAGGAGAAACAGTCCAGAGATGACCTGGGAGATGGTAAAGAAGCCTTGCCATGCTAGCAGTCATTAGTTGTGCCATGGTGCAAGTTGCCCTGGGCAAACCCAGAGAAGGTCGGACCTGCATTGTCATTGCCCACCATTTGTCTACCAACTAGACTCGAATATCATTGCTGTTATGTCACAGGGGACAGTGATTGAGAAGGGGACCCATAAAGAACTGATGGCCCAGAAAGGAGCCTACTACAAACTAGTTCCTTAGATGCCTGGCAGCAATTTAAAAAGGACATGAAAGAATTTAATCCCTTTCACTGGATCTCCTTACATCTGCCTCAGTATAACCACTATTGTCTGTCTCATACTTGTTCTTATCTGTTTATTTCTAGTCTGCAGATGCAGAATGAAGAGTCACAAAAGATCTCAAGCCCTACAGACTGCATACACTTTTCAAGATTTATTAAGAAAATAAAAAAGGGGGAGGTGTGGGGAGCCACCCACTGCCAATATATCACGAGTGTGCACCAAGGAACACAGAAGGCTGATGGACCTTGATTGTTAGCAGGACTGATACTAAGCACCATTGTTTGTGTTGAGATAACGGTGGCTCAAAGCAATTTCCTGACCTCAAAGTAAATGTTTACTGGACCTTACTAATTTTTACTGATATTTATTGACCTTTGAGACTGTCTGCTATCTGTTTGCCATGCTTTACTGAAGGCAAGCTGTGTATCTAAAACTGAATAGAAAGAAGACAAGGCCAGTTTTCGATGTGCCTCTTCAAGAAACAAGGTCTCCACCTGGCCCTCCATGCTTTCTAAATTTATATTTCTTGTATAGCATTTTCATTTGTGTGTTGGCTCCTCCTTCAGATCCTGAACCCCACCATGAAGATTGCAGCAATAATTGAAAAACAAAATAAAAATCCTTTACCTATACACACAAAAAATTGTAGATCCTCATACTCCCAGAATCTATTGGATCAGAATTTTTCATTTTAATAAACTGATGAAGAATGGCATTTTAGGAATTTAACCTAGAGGTATGCAGTATGAGTGAGAGAAAACAGAGTCTGAAGTAAGGCTTGATTTTATATATATATATATTTCAGGGAGGAAGGGAGAGGGAGAACAAAACATCAATGTTGAGAGAATCATCATTGATTGGCTGCCTTCTGCATGCCCCCAATTAGGGACTGAGCCTGCAGCCCTGGCATGTGCCCTGACCTGGAATCGAACCATGACCTCCTTTAGCCATTCTGGCTGGGCTGACTTTTTTTTCTACTTCTGTTTTCCTTTTAATTGAAAATTTTTATGTATATCCAATTTATTTTATACATACAATTTTTTCATCTTTAAAATTGTATGTATGTATATAGAATTTATACATGTAAATAAAAGGTAATAAAAGGTAACTGTTATTACCTTTAAAAACATATATATAATACTTACATATAATTTGCTTTGTATGTGTATATAAATGTTATATATATAGCTTGCCTGCAAAAAATGTATACACACTTTAATTCTATTACCTTTTGAAAATGAAATGTATTTTAATGAACACTTATAATTTTTCAAAGTATATATTTTTCTTGGAACATCCTGTATATTGTATAATCCTACATATATAATAATACATATAATTATTTTTCATCTTAAATTTTTTTATCTTTAACACTTTTTCATACTGATTCATAAAGAGGTTCCTTGCTTAATTGTATTCCATTGATTGAATAAATGATTATTTTTCAGTATCTGTGTTAGACATTTGAGTTGTTTACAATTTACTTTTGCCAATACTGTATGTAATCCTGCAATGAATACTGCATATCTAAATTACTTCTGTTACACATATCTGTAAGACTAAATTCCTATAAATTAAATTCCTGGGTCAAAAAGAATAAGCACATTTTAAACATTTAAACTGTTACTGTCAATTTGCTTTGCACAAAAGTAGTACAAAATCATATTCTCTACTCTAAGACTGTGATATTAAAAATTTTTAATTTGCCTATGTGGTAGATGAAAAATAGTAGTAGCACATTGCTGATGAAGTTGAGCACATTTTAATATATTCAGGAACCATTTGGATTTCATTTTCTGTGAGCCATCTGTAATCATATTGTAACTGAACAAAAAAATTGGAGGTTCAGCTGCCTGCCACAATAAAAGCCAAACTTGTGAGGCAGGTGCTGATGCTAAAGGAAAGAGTTTTATTCAGGAGTCACACAACCTGGGAGAAAAGCAGACTCCCATCTCAAAGACCAAGTCTCATCTCACCCTATCTCAAAGATCATTTCCTTTCTGCTCAAGCCTACTGATCTTATAGGGATACGGAGGTGGAAGTTGTTTTTTCTATCCAATTCTCTTGCTAACTTTTGGCATACTCAGGGCCTTAGCTATTCATCTTTCCAGCTTTTGGTGAGCTCAGTTTAAGAACCCTCCCTTTCCCACCACCATCTTGGCCAATGGGGCAAACTCCTTGCTGCTATCTGTAATAACAACTCCCCCCCTTCAAAACTCGGACTCCTATAATCTTACAAGGGTAAATGGATGAAGGTTTCATCTTCTGTAGTTTCTTCCTGCTGTCAAAAGGCAGTTTTACCTATCCCTGGATCCAGAGATTCTTACTATCTACTAAAAGAAGAAGTCAAGAATGAAGGAAAGCCTTTACATGAGGGAGGAGGATTACTATCTTTGGAAGACATGCAGTGTCTGGAGAATGGCACTGCTGAATAGTGAAGCTGGTAGACTGCTTTATATGTCAAGAGATGGTGTTGTCAATGGGCTTCCACATAAGGCCTATTATGAAGACAAATAACAAAGTGTTTAGTGAGGGGTATGCCTACTAGTGCAGGGGAATTGTAGTAAAATCAGAAACTGGAGAGACTAAAGGATCTCCATGATCTAATCCTGAGCAGAGCTTTGGGTGGCACACCAACAGCAGGATAAATTTTCTGAGGAAGCCACTGTAAGGGAAATACAAAATGAAATAGAAAGTAACATTGCTACTTAGCTTCAGAAGGCATTGTCCCTTTCCAAAAGAGGAATTTTAAACCTCCTTTAGAAGTACAGGTCCAGTTTTCCCTTGCAGTGTCAACAGCAGCAACAAGATCAGAATCTTCCTCAGGTGGCACCTGCTTTATCCATGTGTGGTGGATCCAAGACTTGATTCCCGTGAGTTTTAGGGAAGAGTGTGTTGTCAGCAGAACATCATAGGGATCAGTCCATTGCTCAGTTAACCGCTGTTCAAGACCTTGAGTCTTCCAGGTCTTTAGTAAGACGTGGTGTCCCGTCTGAAACAGGTATAAGAGCTCATCAGACAGGTGGATGTATCTGCAATGAGCAAACTTGTGCAAAATTATTAGTGTTTGCCCTAGATGTTGTACAAATTTTTTAATTTTTGATTCGTGTTATAAATCTAAAGAGGGGTATTCTTAAAACGGACACTTGGAAGGGTCTCCCATAAACTATTTCAAAAGGGCTTAATTTAAGCCCACTTCAGGGTGCTACACTACTCCAGAATAAGGCAATAGGGAGTGCCTGGTTCCACTTCAAATGTGTTTCTGGCATATTTTAGCCAGTGTCTTTATTGTGTGATTCATTTTCTCATTCCTCCCTGTAGATTGGTGTCTCCAAGATGCATGTAGTTTCCATTGAATCTCTACTGCTTATCCTATCTTCTAGGTGATTTCTGAAGTGAACAATGGTCCATTGTCACTTTGAAAACAGTAAGAAAGTCCAAACCTAGGAATTATTTCTTTGAGTAGAAATTTTGCTACCTCAGTTCCCTTCTCAGTTCTAGTGGTGCATGTCTCTACTCATCCACAAAAAGTGTCAATGAAATCTAATAAAACTTAAAGTTTCCTATGGCTTTAGGAATCTGTGTAAAGTCGATTTGTCAGTCCTCAAATGGGCATATCCCTTTATATCGTACTCACTTTTCTATTGGGACATGTTCTATCAGGATTGTTTTTGGTGCATATCTGACAGGCTTGGATAATCTTCTGAATGGTTCTTTGTAAATGAGGGCCCTTCAAATGTGGTCTAATGAGGTCCATTAAAGCATCCATTCTGTAATGGGTCCCTTCATGTAGGTGTGAGGATGGAATATACTAGAACCTAGGGGAGTAAGATCATAGCATAAGTGTTGATCCTTCATATAGAATTAGGGTCAGTGTTATTTATTTTTATTTTTTTTATTTTAGTGTCAGTGTTAGAGAATCCCCATTCATGTGCCTGTTCCTCATCTCATTCTGTGCAATGAGGTTCAAATTCTGACAAGTTCAGGGGCGGAAT
Source organism: Murina feae (assembly GCA_004026665.1). Taxonomy (NCBI): domain Eukaryota; kingdom Metazoa; phylum Chordata; class Mammalia; order Chiroptera; family Vespertilionidae; genus Murina; species Murina feae. The sequence goes on along the minus strand of PVJC01031991.1, from coordinate 12,801 downwards.
TAAAGCCCCAGAAGCAGCAGCTCTCAGGGCAGCTTCTTGGTGCTTTATGGCAGTTTAATTTCCCTGGCTTGAGAACCTTTCTTCTGGTGTCCTGGGCAGTGCACTATGGCAATCTGGTTCAGTAGACTCACTGCCTCTAGCAATTTTTAAATCTCTTTTGCATATTTGATGTCCTTTTTTCCTGAGATTAAAAGCCCTCTTTATTTCCCTGGAATTGTCCAATCACTCCAGTAATTGTCACTGCAGCTGAACTTTTTCTCGTTAGTTTTGTCTTTAGTGTTGAGTATGTTGCTCCCATGTCTACTAGTAAGTCAATTAGGTTGTTCCCCACTGTCAGTTGTATCTGGGGCTCCTTGGGGAAATAGTAATAGGTCAGGAGATGTCTAGGGCCTCCTCATTCATCATCAAATTCGTCATTCCTTTCTAACATTTCTTGACGAAAGTTTCTATCCTTTTTATTTTTCTTTGTAAGTTTTGAGCAGTCCTTTCTCCAATGTCCTTCCTCTTTGCAATATGTATATTGATTGGTACCTAGTGGGTCTTTCCCTTTTTTTTCATGTCCCACTTCCCCTTATGGTTTCCCTACACTGTTTCTAAGAAAATGATGGCCTGTTTTAATTTCCTTGTTTCCTGGGCATGGTAAACTTTCAAGGCTATGTCCACCAGCTGGGAGGGATTCATTCCCAATGCCCCATCTAAATGTTGGAGCTTCCTCTGATATTCGGGGCACTTTGCCCAATAAAAGACATGTTTACTATCTGGACATTTTCTGGTGCCTGTGGGTCAGCATTGATGTGCTGTCAATAGGCCTGATAGATTTTTCCTAAAAATTTTAGAAGGATCTTGGCTTTATTCCTGTTGAATGGCCTTATCATATCCAGGCTCTTTTGTTTAGGGACCCCTTTCCTAAGTCCTTCCAATATACACCTTTTATAACGTTCTATGGAGGCTAGGTCCCATTATTTGGGTCCCACTTGGGCTCTGTCAAGGAATTGCCCTGGCTGGGTTAGGGGTCCTGTTGGGAATCTCTTAATAGAGGTGATGAGCCTCTTCGCCAGCCTTATCAATAACTAGCAGGATGTTAAGGAGAGCTGGTATGTCTGCTCAGTTTGGACGCTGAGTGGCAAAAATTGAGGTGATAAGATCCACTATTTTCTGAAGATTCTCCCAAATATGAGAGGTTGAAATTCTTCCAATTTAGTGAATCTGAACTAGAAAATGGACTTTGGGCCCAATAGTAGCCAGCAAGCTGGCCTTCTTGGTTTATTCTGCCTATAGGGTGTTACCTCAAAGGGAATTGTCCTGCTCTGGATAAGGATGTTACCTGGCAAAATTGAATGCCCTGTCAGATCTTTGAGTGGGAGTCCGTTCCTTGATCATCCAGGAATGGGGTTGTCCCCTCTCTGGGTCTTATGTCAGGGATATCTAGCAGTGGAGGTGGTGGCAGGAAAAATCTTCTTGCTGCTCATCCTGGGTCCCCTGGGTTCAGGGCATTAAAGAGACTCATCTCATTTTCCTTTTCTTTCTGTGTCTTACTATCAGGGAGGGGTTTTAAGCCAATTCTCTTCTCTGCATCATTAAGTCATTTTCTTGCTTTGCTGAATCCTTATTCAATGTAAAGGCATAAACACCTGGACATAAGGGATTTTGTCTCATTTCCCTGACTATTGGCAAAACAATTCCAACTGTATGATGGTGTAGTAACTTAAGGAACCATTTCTGGGCCATTTTCCTCATAGTCTAAAGTAAACACAGGCCAAGCAGTGTTATAATAGAAAACTAATTCCTTCTTAGTCATTGGATCATAGCTGTACAGGAACCTATCTGCTAAAATTTGGTCCAGTGAGCTCCCTTCAGGAGTCAAACCAGAACAACCCCCAATGACATGGAAGTACAAACCCAAAGCCATAATCATAGCAAGAACCTCAGACAAAGTGGGAACATATGAAGAAAACTTGAATTTATAATTCCATGAGTCCAAATGAGTGCTCACAAGTCTTAGCATCTTATCTCTTGCCAAACAATACAACAAGTGGTCCTAAACAGGACCCAAATGGCATGGGCCCAAGTGACATGAAGCCCAAGCGTCAGGAATGGCAGACCCTCAGTGTGCACATCAGTTTGACTTACCAGTCTTGGAGTTCTTCTGCTCCCCACAAACCCCATTCCTTTTACCAGCCAAGTGTTTCAGGTGGCTGACTCCTTAAGAAGGAGTGCAGGGGAATTTCTCAAGAAAAGTTCTCAGCAGCTGCTGGGAAATCCCACAGTCCTGCTCCCATAGTTGGCCTGTCACAGGGAGCTGGGACCCCAGCCTGAGCCCCCTAGGACTTACTGAGGCCCATGCTATCACATTTGGGCCACATGACCTTGGAGAATGGCAGACTCTTGTCTCAGGGACCAAATATCATCTCCTTCTATCTCAAAGATCATTCCCTCTTGCTCAAGCCCATTGGTCTTAGAGGTATAGGGAAGGGAAGGCTTCCCCCATCCCCATCCCACTATATTGCTGGTTTTTGGTGTGCTCAGGGTCCTATCCATTCATATTTCTAGCCTTTGGCAAGCTCAGGCCCTATCCTTTCATATTTTCAGATTTTGGCACACTGGGCCACAATCAACAGTGACAGATTGAAACACAGGTGTGTGATTGGCACTAGCGAAAGCTTTATATGTGTCATGCATTTGAGAGTCAACTTAGCCTTTTATAGATATAGAGTAAACTTGCTTAATTAGACCTGCTTTCTGATGTAGCTGAACTTTTTCCAGCCCAGTGAAGCACCCCAACTTCTCAGCAACACAGTAGTAAATATCAACATGAAGCAGATTATTATTGTAGATCACACAGGCAGAACAAAGGGTAAAATATTTCACTGTAGCAGTGTTTGACTATATTCTGCACAGTAAGAAAACCTAAAGTCATTTTCAAGGCCCACCATTTCTTACTTCTCAATCAGGTCAAGTTTCAAAACTTTCTCAATCTCCATTTTCTGGTTAATGAAAAGAAAATAGAATTCCACTGAGTCTCCTATCTACCAACTCCAGGACTTCTATCAGGCTCCAATGAGATGAGTTTGAAGTGTTTGCACCTGGCTATAAAGCAAATATTCTTCCTGGGCTGAAGAAATTGCAAGGAGGCTAGTCATTGCTAGGGAGAGGAAGCCAGACATTGCTACTTATGTCATTGCCCTGATGAATACATAGCATATTAACGTTTTTTTTCCCCCAAATATATTTTATTGTGTTTTTTTTTTCACAGAGAGGAAGGGAGAGGGATAGAGAGCAAGAAACATTGATGAGAGAGAAACATCAACCAGCTTCCTCCTGCACACCTCCTACTGGGGATGTGTCCTTGACTGGAATCGAATCTGGGGCATTTCAGTCCACAAGCCAATGCTCTATCCACTGAGCCAAACCGGTTAGGGCAGCATATTAACCTTTTATATAGATTTCTTACATTTAGCTTTATATTCCATTTTCAGTTAATTTTTTATATTGCATAGATGTGTATGGGTTTACTTCTGGATTCTCAGTTCCATTTAACTGATCTATATGTCTGTCCTTCTGCTAGTACCACACCATCTTGATTACTGTAGTTTTGTAATAAGACTTAAAATGAGGATGTGATCAAGAACCCGTATGTTTCACCCAGAAAAAATGGCATGTCCCGTGCCTTGTCCTGGAGCAGATAGGGTGAGCAGCTGAAATGAGTAACATCCAGACTGAATTGAGAGAGGAGTTCCAGCTGGGAAACAGTTTGCAGCTGAGGGACTGTTGGAGACCACTGGATTAGGCTCCCCAAAACAGGCAGCCTCTACTGCTGCTGAAATCTCTCCTGGAGCGGCCGGCTCTGCGGCAGAGACCGTGCCATCTTGAGTGAGTGGCTGTTATCAAAAGCCTATACATCCAGGGAACCAGAAACCACGTACCTAGGGACCAGCTACAAACCCAGGAACACCAGATTCCAAACAGCGTGAATACATGGACTCAGACGAGCACTGCACATCCTCACAGAAAGGGTAGAGAGAACTACATAACCAGACACCCAGAGAAGAGAGATTATGGGGAGACAAAGAAACAGCCCACAAATGAAAGAGAAACAGGCATCACCAGAAAAGAAAGTAAATGAAATGGAGGCAAGCAACCTGTCAGAGAAGGAATTCAGAGAAATGGTCATAGGTGTTTGAGAAGAATGGAAGACAGATTCAACAATATGTGTAAGAACCAAGAGGAAATGAAGAGGAATCAAGAAGAAATGAAAAATGACATCACTGCTATAAAGAAATCAATAGAAAGCATCAACAGTAGACTAGAAGAAGCAGAGGACCACATCAGTGAGCTAGAAGACAAGGTAGAAAAAAATACCCAAGCAGAGAAGCTTCTAGGAAAAAAAAAAAAAGCAGGAGGAGAACCTAAGAGAACTTCGGGACAACACAAAAAGAAACAACATCCATGTAATGGGGGTGCCAGAAGGAGAGGAAACTGAGCAAGGAATAGAAAGCTTGTTTGAAGAAATAATGTCAGAAAACTTCCCTGATACAGGGAAGAAAAAACTCACACAAATCCAAGAAGCTCAGAGAGTTCCAAATAAAATGAATCCCAAAAGACCAACTCCAAGGCACATATAATTAAATTGGTGAACACCAAAGACAAAGTAAAAATCTTAACACATTTTTTTGCGGGAAACAAGTAAAATTGGATCCACCAGGGAGACTGTCAATGGACATGAGGAAACATACATTGGAACCTCTAGTTGGAACCGGCAAAAATAAAAATGTCTTACATTGTTGTCGTGTGTGTGTGCCACTCATAAACTACGCAGTGAAACGCGGTACATGTGCAAGGTTTGTAATGTACCCCTGCACAAAGGAAAGTGTTTCGAATGCTACCACACAGTGAAGCACGCGATTTGGCGGGAAAATGCCAGATTACAAAGTGTTAAAAGTGTCCAGAGAGAGACAGAAAGTTACCTACAAAGGATCCCCCATCAGACTAGTGACTGATTTCTCAACAGAAACACATCAGGCAAGAAGGGAATGGAATGAAATATACAAAGTCATGCAAAGGAAGGGTTTGAATCCAAGAATATTGCATCTAGCAAACCTATCAATCAAAATTGAGGGTGAAATCAGGAGATTCACAAAAAAGGTTCTAAGGGAGTTTGTTACTACCAAACCAGTAATGCAAGAAATGTTAAAGGGTCTGCTGTAAAAAGAAAAAAAGAGAAGGAAACAAAGAAGGAACACAGGGATAAAGAATAAAAATGGCGACAAACAATTATCTATCAATAATAACTTTAAATGTAAATGGATTAAATGCCCCAATCAAAAGACATAGGGTAACTGAGTGGATAAGAAACCATGATCCATATATCTTCTGTCTACAGGAAACCCACCTCAGAAAAAGAGACCAACACAGACTGATGGTGAAGGGATGGAAAAAGGTTTTTCAGGCAAATGGAAATAAAAAAAAATCTGGGGTAGCAATACTTATATCTGACAAATTAGATCTCAAAGTGAAGGACATAAAAGAGATAAGGAAGGCCACTTCATAATACTAAAGGAAGTGATCCAACAGGAAGAAATAACTCTGGTAAACAAATACACACCCAATATAGGAGCACCCAAACACACACACACACACACACAAAAACTTCTAGAGGATATCAAGGGAGAGAGTAACAACAATACAATCATAATAGAGAACTTTAATACTTCACTATCACCACTGGACAAATCCTCTAAACAAAAAATCAGGAAAAAAATAAATCCTAAATGACTGATTAGATCAGATGGAATTAATCAACATCTTCAGAATACTTCATCCCCAAACCACAGAATATACATTCTTCTCAAGTGCACATGAGTCATTCTCAAAGATAGACCATATATTGGGTCACAGGCAAAATCTCTTCAAATTTAAGAAGATAGAAATCATATCAAGCATCTTCTCAGATCATAGTAGCATAAATCTGGAAATCAACTACAATAAAAACAATTCAAAAAAATCAAACATATGGAGAATAAATAGCATGCTATTAAACAATGACTGAGTTAACAGAGAGATCAAAGAAGAAATAAAAAACATCATGGCAGCAAGTGACAATGAAATCACAACAATCCAAAACTTATGGGACACAGCAAAAGCAGTCCTGAGAGGGAAGTTCATAGCTCTACGAGCCTACTGCAAAAAACAAGAAACAATGATAATAAATTACCTAACCCTGTAACTCAAAGATTTAGAAAGAGAGCAACAAGAAAAGTCCAGTGTAAGCAGAAGGAAGGAAATAATAAAGATCAGAGTGGAGATAAACAACATAGAGACCAAAAAACACAATACAAAAGATCAACAAAACCAAGAGCTGGTTCTTTGAAAGGATAAACAAGATTGATGAACCTCTAGCCAAGCTCACCAAGAAGCAAAGAGAGAAGACCCAAATAAACAAAATCAGAAATGAAGGAGGAAAATAACAGGATTATTATTTCTCCACAGAAATACAAAGGATTGTTTAAAAATACTATGAACAACTAAAATTCCAACACACTGAACAACCTGGAGGAAATGAACATATTCCTAGAAAAATACAACCTTCCAAAACTTAATCAGGAAGAATCTAAAAATCTCAATAGGCCAATAACTATGGAAGAAATTGAAGCAGTAACCAAAAAGCTTCCAGCAAACAAAAGCCTGGGGCCAGACAGCTTCACTGGGGAATTTTACCAAACATTCAAGGAAGAACTAAAACCTATCTTCCTCAGCCTATTCCAAAAAATTTAAGAGGAAGGAACACTTCTATGCTCATTCTATGAAGCCAGCATTACCCTAATACCAAAACCAGATAAAGACAACACAATGAAAGAGAATTACAGGCCAATATCCCTCATGAACATAGATGCCAAAATCCTCAACAAAATCCTAGCAAATCGGATCCAGCAGTACATCAGAATGATCATACACCACGACCAAGTAGGATTTATCCCAGGGATACAAGGATGGTACAATATCCACAAATCAATAAATGTGATACACCACATAAACAAATTGAGAGATAAAAACCACATAGTCATATCAATTGATGCAGAAAAAGCATTTGACAAAATCCAACACCCATTTTTGATAAAAACTCTCAGCAAGGTGAGAAAAGAAGGATCATACCTCAACATAATAAAAGTCATATATGGCAAACCCATAGCCAACATCATACTCAATGGGCAAAAACTAAAACCATTTCCCCTTAGAATAGGAACAAGACAGGGATGCCTACGCTTACCACTCCTGTTCGACATAGTACTGGAAGTATAAGCCATTTCAATTAGACAAGAAGAAGAAATAAAAGGCATTCAAATTGAAAAAGAAGAAACTGTCCTTATTCACAGATGACATGGTACTGTACTAAAGACTCCATAAAAAATTATTAGACTTAATAAATGAATTCAGCAATGTAGCAGGATACAAAATTAACGCCAAGAAATCTATGGCATTTCTATACACCAATAGTGAAGTTATAGAAAGAGAGACTAAAAAAGCAATCCATTTACCATCACATCAAAAAAAATTAAGATACCTAGGAATAAACTTAACTAAGGAGGTAAAAGACCTACCTATACGAGGAAAACTACAGGACACTGAAAAAAGAGATAGAGGAAGACATAAACAGATGGAAGAACATACCATGTTCATAGATTAATAGAATCAATATCATTAAAATGTCCATACTACCCAAAGCAATCTGTAAATTCAACACACTCCCCATTAAAATACCAATGGCATATTTCACAGACCTAGAACAAACTCTCCAAAAATTCATCTGGAATATAAAAAGACCGCGAATAGCAGCAGCGATCCTGAGAAAGAAGAACAAAGTAGATGGGATCTCAATATCAGATATCAAGCTGTATTACAAAGCCACCATTCTCAAAACTGCCTGGTACTGGCACAAGAATAGACATAGACCAATGGAAAAGAATAGAGAACCCAGAAGTCGACCCGAATCAATATGCTCAATTAATATTTGACAAAGGAGGCAAGAACATACAATGGAATCAAGACAGTCTCTTCAATAAATGGTGATGGGAAAATTGGACAAATACATGCAAAAAAAATGAAACTAGACCACCAACTTACACCATACACAAAAATAAACTCAAAATGGATAAAGGACTTAAATGTAAGATGGGAAACCATAAAAATACTAGAGGGATTTAAAGGGAACAAAATCTCAGACATATGCTGAAGCAATTTCTTCACCGATACAGCTCCTAGGGCATTGGAAACTAAAGAGAAAATAAACAAATGGGATTACATCAAAATAAAAAGCTTCTGCACAGCAAAAGAAACCATCAACAAAACAACGAGAAAGCCCACTGCATGGGAGAACATAATTGCCAATGTTATCATTGATAAAGATTTAATCTCCAACATTTATAGGGATCTCATACAACTTAACAAAAGGAAGATAAACAATCCAATCAAAAAATGGGCAAAGGATCTAAATAGACACTTTTCAGAAAAGTCCATTCAGAAAGCCAAGGGACATATGAAAACATGCTCAAAGTCACTAATAATCTGAGAGATGCAAATCAAAACAAAAATGAGGTACCATCTCATACCTGTCAGAATGGCTATCATCAACAAATAAACAAACAAGTGCTGGAGAGGATGCGGAGAAAAAGGAAGCCTTCTGCACTGCTGGTGGGAATGCAAACTGGTGCAGCCACTGTGGAAGATAGTATGGCCTTTCCTCAAAAATTTAAAAATGGAACTGCCATTTGACCCAGTGACCCCATTTCTAGGGATATATCGCAAGAAACCATGGAAACACCAATCAGAAAGGATACATGCATCCCTATGTTCATAGCAGCACAATTCACCATAGCTAAGATTTGGAAACAGCCTAAGTGCCCATCAGTAGATGAATGGATTAGAAAATGGTGGTACATCTACTGGAATACTATGCTGCTGTAAAAAAGAAGGAATTCTTAACATTTGCAACAGCATGGATGGAACTAGAGAGCATTATGCTAAGTGAAACAAGCCAATCAATGAAAGAAAAATACCACATGACATTACTCATTTATGGATAATAAAGACCATTATAAACTGATGAACAAAAATAGATACAGAAGCAGAGCAGCATTAAACAGACTGTCAAACTACAGCAGGAAGGCCAGTTGTTGTGGGGGGATGGTAAGAGATCAACCAAAGGACTTTTATGCATCCATATAAGCATAACCAATGGACACAAGACACTGGGGGGGGGGGGGGGGGGGGGGGTAAGGCAGACGGGGGAAAGGTCAAGGGGAAAAAAAAGAAAAAAAAAGAAGACATATGTACTATTCTTTGTAATATATTAAGCAATAAAAAAAGAAAAAAGAAAAAAAAGAAATAAGGAACTGTGGGGATTCCAATTTTGTTGTTCTTCAAGTTGTTTTTGGATTTTCTAGGAATCATGTATCTACATGTGAATTTTATTATCAAATTGCAAATTTCTGCAAAAATAAAGCCGCTGGAGTTTTGATAGGGATTGTGTTAAAACCATAAGTCATTGGGCAAAGACTGCCATCTAAACAATATTAAGTCTTTCAATCCATGAACATGGGATGTTTTTCCATTTATTTACATCTTTAATTTCTTTTAATGATATTTTGTAATTTTCATCAGATAAGAATTGTACTTCTTTTGTTAAACTTAGATATTTTATTCTTTTTGATGCTGTTATAAATATAATTGTTTTCTTAATTTTTTCATAATGTTCATTGCTAGTATGTAAAAATACAATTGATCATTTATGTAGATCTCACATCTTGTAACCTTGCAGAACTCATTTATTAGTGTGATAAATTTTACATATGAATCACCCATGTAATCACCAGCAAGGTACAATATGGTACATATCCAAGACCCCCATTATTACTGTACTTTCCCAAAGATAACCACTGTTCTTATATTTATCACTGTTGATTCATTTTGCTTGTTCAATAACTTCATATAATACAATATACCTAGTTAATCTTTGGTGTCTATCTTCTTTTGCTAAACATAATGTCTGTGAGATTCATCTATGTTGTGTGAATCAGTGGTTCTCATTCTTTAATTGCTTTGTAATGTTCCATCTGTACAAACAAACACAGTGTATTGATCTATATTTCTTTTGGTGGACATCTGGGTTGTTTCTGGTTTGTGGTTATCTAATCTAATAAAAGAGTAATATGCAAATTGACCATCACTCCAATACACTTAAGCCACACCCACTAGCCAAGCCACGCCTCCCAATCAGATTGGCTGTATGCAAATTAACCTAGCCAAGATGGAGGCCGGCAGCCACGGAGCTAGAGTAAACAGGAGGCTTCTGTTGCAGCTGCCTGACTAGGCCGGTGGACCTCTGCTCAAGCAACAATGTTTCAATTATAGAAGCCACAGAGCTGAAGCAAACAGGAGGCTTCCGTTGCCTGCCTAGGCCTTCACTCAAGGTAACAAAGTTTCAATTATAGAAGATAAATAAACCCCAGAAACCTGATTCCAGCCAGCCTTGCTGAGACCTTGGGTCAATGGGAGCTGTGGGCAACCTGAAAACAGCCCTCGGCCCCTTATCCAGGCTGGCCACACCCCCATGGGGTGAGGGTTCCCACTGCGGGGGCTTGGCCAGCCTGCAAACAGCCATCAGTCCCTCACCGAGGCTGGCCAGGCACACCAGCAGGTGGACATCCCCGAGGGGACCCAGGTTGCAAGAGGGCACAGGCCAGGCTGAGGGACCCCCCACACATAAGTGCACAAATTTTTGTGCACCGGGCCCTAGTTATGAATAAAACTGCTACACACATTCTTGTATGTGAATTTTGGTTTTTGTTGGAAATCTAGGAATAGAATTGCTCAGTCAGAGAATAACACATGCAGAAAAAAGAAAACTGCAAACCAACTGCCACAACAGTTCAAATCTTTTGTCAGACATGTTATCTCAGCTGTGGCTTGGCTTTTCACCTTCGTAATGGTAGTTTGTAGTCTTTCTTTCTTTCTTTCTTTCTTTCTTTCTTTCTTTCTTTCTTTCTTTCTTTTTTAAAAACTAGAGATATAATAGTTATACTTCTTTTTTTAAGAACTGGAGATAAAGCATTATTTCACAACTTGTCATAATTTACTTTCTAATAAGACATGCACAGAGGATATAGTTTAAAATACCCGGAAAGCTAGATGCTGGGTGTCTTTCAGGCAGGACTAAAGATGCTGTGACTCTAGAGTCGATGCCTTCCTGAGACTTTCAGACAGCATGGACAAGATGCACCTAATGGTATATTTTGATGAATAGAAGTTCTTTATAAAAAATATATTTTTATTCATTTCATAGAAGAAGGAAGAGGGAGAGAGAGATAGAAACATCAGTAATGGGAGAGAATCATTGATTGGCTGCCACTTGCATGCCCCCCATTGGGGGTTGAGCCCACAACCGGTTCATGTGCCCTTGACCAGAATCGAACCTAGGACCCGTCAGTCTGCAGGCCAATTCTCTAGCTACTGAGCCAAACCAGGTAGGGCAGAAATTCTTAATTTTAATGTATCAAATTTTCTTCTATTATTAGTGTCATTTTTTTGTGTATGTGACCTGTTCAAGAAATCTTTATCTATCTTGATTTCTATTTCTCTTATGGTTTTTCTTCTAGAAGATTTATTATATTTAGTTCTATTCAATTTTTTCACGTTTAGCTTCATGTATTCACTATGACAGTCAAGTTTTATCAACACAAGGATTCCTACTGTTGCCCTTTAATAACTACAACCCCCTTTCCTTCCTGCTACCTCCCCCATCACTAACCCTGGAAACCACTAATTTTTTCTCTATCTTTAAAATTTCATTGTTTCCATAATGTTATATAAATAGAATCATTCAGTATATTATGTTTGGGGTTGATTTTCTTCCCCATAATTCCCTTGGGATTCACCCAAATTGTTATAGCAATAGTTTGTTCCTTTTCATTGCTATCATTCCATGATATTTATATGCCACAGTATATCACTCATTGAAGTACATTAGATTGTTTCATGTTTGGGATACATATATATCTAGTAGAGGCCTGGCGCACAAAAATTTTGTGCACTTGGGGGGGGGTCCCTCAGCCCGGCCTGTGCCCTCTCACAGTCTGGGAACCTTCAGGGGATGTCCACCTGCTGGCTTAGGCCTGCTCCCCAGGGGATCGGGCCTAAGCTGGCAGTTGACATCCCTCTGGCATCCTGGGAGCCCCCAGGGGATGCTTACTTGCCAGCAGGGAGCAGGCCTAAGCTGCAGTCAGACATCCTTAGTGTTGCTGAGGAGGCGGGAAAAGCTCCTGCCACCACCGTTGTACTGGCAGCCATCAACCTGGCTTGTGGCTGAGCAGAGCTCCCCCTGTGGGAGCACACTGACCTCCAGGGGGCAGCTCCTGCATTGAGCATCTGCCCCCCGGTGGTCAGTGTGTGTCTTAGTGATCAGTCATTCCCAGTTGTTCTGCTGTTAGGGTTAATTTGCATATTATCCTTTTATTATATAGGATATATATACATACTAGAGGCCCAGTGTATGAATTCGTGCACTGGTGGGAGGCATGGCCTGCAGGGACCAGCCTGCTGTGGGAGCACCAATCATCACAGTCAGCCAATCGGCACTCCCACTGTGGGAGCACACTGACCACCAGGGAGAAGCTCCTGCATTGAGCATCTGCTTCCTGGTGGTCAGTGTGTGTTATAGCAACAGATTGACTGGTCATCCTGCTGTTTGGTTGCTGGGTTTTTATATATACAGACTAGGGGCCTGGTGCATGAAATTTGTGCACGGGGGGG